>LNAC01000191.1:481578-500449 GCA_002007465.1 Ailurus styani
CCCTGGGATCATGACCTGAGCCGAAAGCAGCAGCTTTAACCCACTGAGCCACCCAGGCGCCCAATAAAACGTTTTTCTATTTTATTTTATTTTTTAATTTTTTTTAAAGATTTTATTTATTCATTTGACACAGAGAGAGAGAGATTATGAGTAGGCAGAGAGGCAGGCAGAGAGAGAGGAGAGGGGAGGAAGCAGGCTCCCTGCTGAGCAGAGAGCCTGATGTGGGCCTGGATCCCATGACCCTGGGATCATGACCTGAGCCGAAGGCAGCGGCTGTAACCCACTGAGCCACCCAGGTGCCCTAAAAACCTTTTTAAAAAAGGTTTTATTTCTTTATTTGAGAGAGAGATGGAGAGAACATGGAGGGTGAGGGGCAGAGGGAGAGGGAGAAGCAGACTCCCCACTGAGCAGGACCTTGGGATCATGGCCTGAGCCAAAGGCAGACACTTGATGGACTGAGCCAGCCAGGCACCCTTCCCTCATACACTCCTTGACTTCTTTACCCTGACTTGGTCAAGTCTCTGCCCAAGTGTCACCTTCCTGACCACTCTGTTTAGAACAGCACCTCCCACGCCCACGCTACCATCCTACTGTCTCACCCTGCTTTGCTTCTCTCCACACATGTATCGGTACCACAGCTCTGGGCTGCACAGCATAGCCTCCAAAACTCATGTGCCAAAGTCCTAACTCCAGTGTAAGTGTGTGACTTTATTTGGAGAGGGGGTCTTTATAGAGGTAAGCAAAGTAAAATGAGGTCATGAGGGTAGGCCCTAATCCAGGACCACCAGTGTCCTTGTAAGCAGAGGAGACTCAGACACAGGGACTGACACATTCCAAGGGAAGCCAATGTGAGGAGACGCAGCAGATGGAGGTCTAGGAGCAGAGGAGAAAGTGAGAGAGGGAGAAGCAGGCTTTCTGCTGAGCAAGGCACCCAATTCAGGGCTCGATCTCACGACTCCTGGATCATGACCTGAGCCGAAGGCAGACGCTTAATGACTGAGCCACCCAGGCACCCCAGACCTTATGATTTTTTAAAAAAAAAGTCTGGGAAATCCAGATTTTTATGGAAAGCCACTTTTTAAAAAGATTAAACTGAGTCTTTTTTTTTTTTTTTTTTTAACTGAATCCTTTTCTAAAACACATGTAACAGGCAAAAAATCTGCACGGCTACTCCATGGTCTGTCCCTGTACTATGAACCATTGATTNAAAAAAAAAAGATTAAACTGAGTCTTTTTTTTTTTTTTTTTTTTAACTGAATCCTTTTCTAAAACACATGTAACAGGCAAAAAATCTGCACGGCTACTCCATGGTCTGTCCCTGTACTATGAACCATTGATTCTTGACCTTGGTTCCAGCTATCATGAATCCTGCTGGCCTCTGTCAGCCTCCCCGGAGTCTCAGACTAGTTTTAGTTTCTTTTTCTTTTCTTTCTTTCTTTTTTTTTTTTTTGAGTTATATTTATTTATTTTTAAGTAATTGTTACACCCAGTGGGACTCGAACTCACGACCCCAGGATCAAGAGTCGTGTGCTCTTCCAACTTGGCCAGCCAGGCACCCCTAGTTTCATTTTTAGTTTCTGAAATTGAGCCCAGGCTCCTTCCTTCTGCATAGCCTTCTGGCTTTTTGCTCTATTGCCCCACTTTGCTTCCCTTTGAACCTATTACTGACTCATCTAATTCTCAACTTTAATGTAATTTTTTTTAGAAGATTTTATTTATTTAGGGGCGCCTGGGTGGCTCAGTTGTTAAGCGTCTGCCTTCAGCTCAGGTCATGATCCCAGGGTCCTGGGATCAAGCCCCCCGTTGGGCTCCCTGCTCGGCGGGAAGCCTGCTTCTCTGCTTCTCCCTCTCCCACTCCCCCTGCTTGTGTTCCTTCTCTCACTCTCTCTCCATCATATAAATAAATAAAATCTTTTTTTAAGATTTTCTTTTAAGTTTTTTTTTTAATTTTATTTATTTGACAGAGAGAAACACAGCGAGAGAGGGAACACAAGCAGGGGAGTGGGAGAGGGAGAAGCAGGCTTCCCGCCGAGTAGGGAGCCCGATGCGGGTCTCGATCCCAGGACCCTGGGATCATGACCTGAGCCGAAGGCAGATGCTTAACGACTGAGCCACCAGAGACCCCTCAACTTTAATGTTATTATCCCAGAAGAGCCTTCTCTGGCCGCCCCTAACTAGGTTAGCACCCCCACTCCCCAGTTTTAAGCACCCTTTACTCCTTTTTCTTCCTGGCATTTACCACATTTGTAAGAATAGATTAATTGGGGAGATCATTTGCAGAATGTCAGTCTCCCCATCTCAGATGGTCACCCTAAAGTGCACAGGCCTAGGGCGCCTGGGTGGCTTAGTTGGCAGAGCATAGGATGCTTGATCTCAGGGTCGTTAGTTCAAACCCCACATGTGGCATAGTGTCTACTTAAAATTTAAAAAAATAAACAAAAAAACACTAACTAAATTAATTAAGTGCACAGACCTGGCTGCTCGGCAGGCAGGGCCATGTGACGAGGGTGTGGCTGGCTCAGCCAACGGCTGGGGAAGGGAGGTGATCTGACCTCACAAGACCAGAAGGTGGCAGAGCGGAATTGGAATCCAGGACTGTCTGAAGCCGGGCAGGGGGAGCTGCTTCCTTCCTGAGCCGGGAAGCAGAGAGGCCGCTTGACTCCCTCCTAAGTATCAAGATGCTCGCCTGCTTGAGTGTTTCCAGGCTGGAATGAGGACGAGGGGATGGCCTGGCACCGACCAGACAGACAAGCTCAGCCCCTGGGGATGGCCAAGCCAGGAGATGGAAGGGACTAACTCAGTAAGGCAGCGAGTCCCCCTGCTCGGAGACAGGAAGCAGGGCTGCCTGTCTGGCAGGGCTGAAATCAACATGCCTTCCCGGCCTGGAGCTAAACGAGTCTGCGAGTGAGCCACCTGCTCCCGGAAATGCGTGCTTCTGGAATAGGGGAACCGGGAACCGACCAAAAGAGCTTATTAATCAAGGCTGATAAGTTGCTTGTCAAGACTCACTTTGCTGCGCCCACCCGTCCAAAGCTATTATGTCAAACTGCCGATTGTAACCAGTTCCCTCTTACAAGACCTGTCTTGAAAGCACCCAGTTCTAGGCCCCCAAACCCTGTAAGTTCCCTCCATTTCCGCCTTCTAAGACACTACGGACTCTCAACACACTCTCTGCTTGAACAACAGGTTTTTACGGTGGTTGTTGGGAGGCAAAAAGCTGACATTCCAATGATTGTTTTCCAGCCATCTGGCGCTTCCTGTAAGGGGCCCTCACCCGGTTTAGAAAGAAACTTACCTGGGCAAGTTGATTCTGATATCAGCATGTAAGCGTAAATCATACACCGTTCGAGTGTCCTGAGAAACCCCTTCTTGACCCCACAATTGAGAGTTGAATACTATCATCAGGTCCAACGCTGCTAGCTGCCCTCCTTTCCCCTTGAACAAAGTAACTGTTTCTTTGAGCTCTAGTATGAAGAGTTATTCAGAGGTGAACTGTATGCTAAATATGCATCTTTTTTTTTTTTTTACAGATTTTATTTATTTCTTTATTTGACAGAGAGAGAGACACAGCGAGAGAGGGAACACAAGCAGGGGGAGTGGGAGAGGGAGAAGCAGGCTTCCCGCCTTAGCAGGGAGCCTGATGCGGGGCTCGAGATCTCAGTACCCTGGGATCAAGACCGGAGCCCAAAGGCAGAAGCCTAATGACAGAGTCACACAGGGCCCCCAAAGTATGTATATTTAATCGTTAGCATCACACTAGAAGGCCTGGCCTGGGGAGACCTGCTCCCCCAGGTGTGTTGGGATTGTTTCAGTTTTTCATTATTATTTTTTTAGAATTTTATTTATTTATTTGAGAGAGCCAGCACACAAGCGGGGGTGGTGGGTGGGGAGGGCAGAGTGAGAGGGAGAGGCAGACTCCTAGCTGAGCAGGGAGCCCGACGTGAGGCTTAATCTCAGGATTGGGGGATCATGACCTGAGCCAAAGGCAGATGCTCAACCCACTGAGCCACCCAGGTGCCCCTTAAGATTTTATTTTTTAAGTAATCTCTACACCCATCGTGGGGGTCAAACTCACAACCCCATGATCAAGAGTCACGTGCTCTGTCCACTGAGACAGTCAGGCACCACCCCTGTTTAAGTTTTTGTTGCTGCTGTTGTTGAGAGAGAGAGAGAGCAGGGAGAGGCAGAGGGAGGCGGGGAGAGGGAATCTCAAGCAGCTCCCCCCCCCCCCCCCCCCCCCGCGCAGAGCCGGACTCCAGGCTCCATCTCCCAATCCTGAGATCAGGACCCGAGCCAAAATCAAGAGTCGGACGCTTAACCCACTGAACCACCCAGCACCCCTGTTTCAGTTTTGTAAAACTGAAAATCCCACCTCCCAAGGCCCCGTCAGCCCCCGAAAACAGGGACCGTTGGTCACCCTGAGAAAGAGCTGCTCTGGGAGAGGCACACGGGGACCCAGGCTGACCCAGGGACCCACGGGGACAAGTGTCCCTTACTCCTTTCCTGTGAGTCACAGGCTCGAGTGGGTTGGTGGACAGACTCAGCTACAAAATTTACATCCGCCTAGAGTGGGCGGAATGGTCCTGGAAGGGCGCACAGGGAGGCTGTTTCCGGGGCTGAGAGCCTGGGGCTCCGGGGACTTCACTCCGCTTTTCTGAACCCTTTGGTTCTGTGCTGTGCAAATGTATGCCTGTTGGGGGAAGTATACCTATTTAGAAATAAAATGTGAGGGTGCCTGGGTGGCTCAGTGGGTTAAGCCTCTGCCTTCGGCTCAGGTCTCGGGATCGAGGCCTGCATTGGGCTCTCTGCTCAGCAGGGAGCCTGCTTCCTCCTCTCTCTCTGCCTGCCTCTCTGCCTACTTGTAATCTCACTCTCTGTCATATAAATAAATAAAATCTTTAAAAAAAGAAATAAAGGGCGCCTGGGTGGCTCAGTGGGTTAAAGCCTCTGCTTTTGGCTCAGGTCATGATCTCAGGGTCCTGGGATCGAGGCCCGCATCGGGCTCCCTGCTCAGCGGGGAGCCTGCTTCCCCCCCACCCCCTTTCTCTGCCTGCCTCTCTGCCTCCTTGTGATCTCTCTCCCTCTGTGAAATAAATAAAATCTTAAAAAAAAAAAAAAAAGAAAATGTTATTTAACACACTTTTCTTTGCTAAAGGTGTAGATCCATGTGTTTGGGTAAATCAGAGGGACTTAGAGTGTCTGTCTACACTCAATCCGCATGTGAGTTCTCCAAGCTAATCGGCTTTTCTCTCCATTTCTTGAGAGCAGACACGGGCTATGGGATTCCTTTGTTTTCTCCATAGACCCCCGAACTCACAGCTGGGTACTTAGGGCTCACTGTGCCTTTATTTATTCCTTCAAAAAGTTTGCCTGCAAGGCCCAGAATCTAAACTTCTTCCAGTGGCTACGCTGCATGCCCACAGAGGTAAATTGCTTATTAATCATTAACTCACCTCTCTGGCATGCATTTCTAGGTTTAGATATTTGTTCTCTTCGTAAGGGGAAGACAATTCTGTTGCTGTAACAAGATGTAGACTTTTCTGTAAGTCAGCCTCTCTTTCTGAGATGGGCTGTAGCAACCCAGAGGCAGCCTCTGGAGCAAGGGGACAGACAAGGGGGAGGCCAGCAAGGCTCAGGGCCTCACATTTAAGGAGGCACTGGCTCTCAGGCGCCCGAGCTGCACTGGCAGGCCCCTGAGAGTGTGTGCCTCCTTAAATGCTGGTTCTGGAAGCCTCCAGGCCTCACTCTGCTTTTCAGTCCAGGGCTGACGAGTCCTGACTCTGTGACTGACCAGGAAGTGTCCAATCCAGTGACATTTAATGTTCCAGGGTCTCTGGGTCTTCAGCTATGAAGTGGGGCTCTCGGTGAGGAGTAGGGCAGCTCACACTGGGATTTGCCCTGTGCATAGCATACCACAAATGCCTCACTGTTTGCTGCTCCTTTTACCAATTCTGCCCAGGGCCAAGCCCCAGACCAAGCGCCATCTGTAGTTTATCTAGTTTCTTCCTTTCAGACACATTGGAAGCTCCTGTTGCAATTCTGACTCTACAGGTGAAGAAAGCAGGCTTCGAGAGTGGCAGAGGCAGGCTCTGACACCCGGCCTCTCTGACCCCAGCACTTTCCTCATTACCAAACAGCGGAGGCTTTCTTGTAAATAGCAACATGGCACAGATACTTCCAGAAATTCTGGATTAATTGGTCTGGGGATAGGCCCAGGCATTGATATGCTTTTCAAGGAGCTCAGCTGATTCTAACATGCAGCCAGATTGAGAACCACTGCTCTACAGAACTAAAAGCTTTAGATTAGCTCTAAAGACAACTCAAAGAGGGGCTGCCTGCTCAGCAGGGAGCCTGCTTCCTCTCTCTGCCTGCCTCTCTGCCTACTTGTAATCTCTCTCTGTCAAATAAATAAAAATCTTTATTTAAAAAAAAGGCAACTCAAAGGGGGCATTTAAAAAAATATTTTATTGGGTGCCTGGGTGGCTCAGTGGGTTAATGCCTCTGCTTTCAGCTCAGGTCATGATCTCAGGGTCCTGGGATCGAGGCCCGCATCAGGCTCCCTGCTCGGCGGGGAGCCTGCTTCCCCCTCTCTCTCTCTCTGCCTGCCTCTCTGCCTCCTTGTGATCTCTCTCCCTCTGTGAAATAAATAAATAAAATCTTTAAATAAATAAATAAATAAATATTTTATTTTAAAGTAATCTCTACACCCAATTGTGGGGCTTGAACTCATAACCCCGAGATGAAGAGGCCCATGCTCTACTGACTGAGCCAGCCAGGCACCCCTTAAAGGGGGCACTTCTGAATTTCAGCCACTAAAGAGGTGTGCGTGTGTGCACATACACATCACACCCCAAGTCAGGACTGTAGCTTTGCAGTCAGTAAAACTATGTGCTTTCCTCCCCCTCAACCCCAGCTCCACTCCTCAAAGGCTATAAATTGGAGGAAAACTTTTTACCTCTCTAAATCAACCAGGGCACTATCAGAATTTCCTTAACCACTGATTGACCCACCCTGTAGCTTAAGAAAAAGGTCTGATGGGGTTGGGGGGAGCTTAGGTCTGGGTACGGCTGAGAATTTGCATTTCTAGCAAGTTCCCAGGTGCTGCTGCTGTTGGTCCAGCGAACACACTTTGAGAAGCACTGATGTGAGCTGATGTGAGCTGATTATAATGAAGTTCACCAAGTCCCATTCCAGATCAATCCTCAGAGCCTGCAAGGTGCATCTCATCGTATCCTCACAGCAATGGGGTCCCATTATTACCATTATTTTATGGAGGCAACCACATAGGCTCCCGAAAGTGAAGTGACACGTCCAGGGTCGTGCATCCAGAAAGCTGCGCAGTCTGGGTTTGAATGGAACTAAAAGCAAGAGAACCCCTGCGCGATTTACTCCTTTGCAGATAAACGGCAGCAAGCTCTCAGACCACCTGCTTGAGCTCCCATCCAAGTCCGCGCGGCACACCCAGGGCTGCAGAAGCCTTCTCGCCTCCCCCGCGGGGAACACCAGCGCCTTGCAGAGCGGCCTGCGTTCAACTCCGTGGAGGCCTGGCGCCCCCTGGTGGCTGTTCGGGGAGCAGCGCCAGGCTCCGCCGGAGGGGCGCTCTGCTCTCCTGCGTGAGTCATCCGCATTCTTAGGCCTCCTAACGAACATGGAAAATATTATTCAGTCCATTCCATCCTCCGAAAGAACTCCGGGTGTTGAAAGGGGGTGGGGACTTCAGAGCTGAGGAATGTAAAGGAAGGGCGGGGGACCGGGCCCTGGGGAGCTCAGGGGGCTGGGGTAAAAGGGTAAAGATGGGGAAAGCACAGCTGAGAACAATCCGGGCTTTGACCTTTTGACCTTCCCAAGACTCCTGCAGAGGAATTTCCAGGACTGAGCCTCCTGGAGCAGCTGCGAAAGGCCAGCTTGTTCTCCCAGTGCCAGCGTCTGCTTCCTGAGCTGGTCCATTTCTGCTTTCATGTATTCATTCAGTGGGTATTTTTGAGAGCCTACTATGTGCCCGTACTTTTCTAGGGGCTGGGGATACAGAAATAAACAGAATAGACAGGATCCCTGCCTCCAAGGATGCCCTCCCACCAGAGAATGAGGAATGAATGAATGAATGAGTGAAAGAAAGAAAGAAAGAAAGGAAACTGGAGGAAAATGAAGAAGGAGGAGGGGACCTCAGAGGAAAGAACATTTAAGCAAAAACATGAGGTAGGAGAGGGAAAGAGAGAGGCAGGTATCTGGGAGAAGAATGTTCTAGGAAGTGAGAATGATAGGAGCAAAGGTCCTGGGGCAGGGGCCAGTATGTATCTTTGAGGACTTGGACTGGTTCTCCTTCTTCTTCTTCTTCTTCTTCTTCTCCTTCTCCTTCATTTTTTTTTTAGGATTTTATTTATTCGACACAGAGAGAGAGAGAACACAAGCGGACAGAATGGCAGGCAGAGGGAGAGGGATAGCAGGCTCCCCACTGAGCCCCGAGCCAGACTTGGGGCTTGATCCCAGGACCCTGGGATCATGACCTGAGCGGAAGGCAGATGCTCAACTGACTGAGCCACCCAGGCGCCCTTGGACTAGGTTCTTGATAATAAAGTGGGACATATTTTTTACTATGCAGGATCCACTTGCTCTGTTATTAATTACACTAAACTGACTCACGTTCAAAAACAAATACTTATTTCAGCCTGATCGGGGTGGGTTGAAGAGATCACAGGAGGTGGGAAAGAGTGAGAAAGCAGCTATAAACAAGTCTCTGAAAGAGTTTAAAAAAGGGCAGAGGGGGACGCCCGGGTGGCTCAGTCAGTAGAGCATCACATGCTTTTGATCTCAGGGCTCTAAGTTCAAGTCCCATGTTGGGGATAGAGTTTAATTACAAACCTAAAACAGGAAGGGGTCCAAGTGGATAAGAAATACTGAGACTCGTGTGCATATTGACCTTAGGTGGCCCTGGGATTTGGGTCCTGGAACTGCCCGCTTTCTGGAGGACCTTATTCAGTGCCAAGATTTTATTTTTTTATTTTAATTTTTTAATTTTTAAAAAAGATTTATTTATTTATTTGAGAGAGAGAGAGGGAGCATGAGCAAGAGGGCCAGAGGGAGAGTCTCAAGCAGATTCCACACTGAGTGTGGAGCCCCATGCAGGACTTGATCTCAGCACCTGAGATCAAGACATGAGCCAAGGGGCGCCCGGGTTGGCACAGTGGTTAAGAGGCCAACTCTTGTTTTCAGCTCAGGTCATAATCTTGGGGTCATGGAATTGAGTATCATGTCTGGCTCTGCACTCAGTGGGGAGTCTGAGACTCTCTCCCTCTGTCCCTCCTGCTCCTGCACGCTCTTTCTCAGATAAATAAATAAAAAAAATATATTTTTAAGGATTTTATTTATTCATCTGAGAGAGCACAAGCAGGGGGAGAGGCAGAGGGAGAGGGAGAAGCAGACTCCCCGCTGAACCAGGAGCTTGATGTGGGGTTCGATCCCAGAACCTGGAGATCATGACCTGAGCTGAAGGCAGATGCTTAACCGACTGAGCCACCCAGGTGCCCCAAATAAATAAAATCTTAAAAAAAAAGAAAGACCTGAGCGGAAACCTGGAGTTGGACACTTGCCTGGACTGCACCACCCAGGCGCCCCCAGTGCCAAGGTTTTATCTTATTTATTTTTTTTAAGATTTTATTTATTTGACATAGAGACATAGCAAGAGAGGGAACACAAGCAAGGGGAGCGGCATAGGGAGAAGCAGGCTTCCTGCCAAGCAGGGAGCCCGATGCGGGACTCGATTCCAGGACCCTGGGATCATGACCTGAGCCAAAGGCAGACGCTTAACGACTGAAACACCCAGGCGTCCAGTGCCAAGATTTTATTTATTTATTTATTTATTTTTTAAAAAGATTTTATTTATTTATTTCACAGAGGGAGAGAGATCACAAGGAGGCAGAGAGGCAGGCAGAGAGAGAGGGGGAAGCAGGCTCCCCGGTGAGCAGGGAGCCCGATGCGGGCCTCGATCCCAGGACCCTGAGATCATGACCTGAGCCGAAAGCAGAGGCATTAACCCACTGAGCCACCCAGGCGCCCCAGTGCCAAGATTTTAAATAGCAACCTGAGGGTACCTGGGTGGCTCAGGTGGTTAGGCGTATGCCTTCGGCTTGGGTCATGGTCCTGGGGTCCTGGGATCGAGTCCCATGTCAGGCTCCCTGCTCCTTGGGGAGCCTGCTTCTCCCTCTGCCTCTCTCTTTAAGTAAATAAATAAAATCTTTATTTTATTTTTTATTTTTTTTAAAGATTTTATTTATTTATTTGACAGAGAGAGATTACAAGTAGGCAGAGAGGGAGGCAGAGAGAGAGGAGGAAGCAGGCTCCCTGCTGAGCAGAGAGCCCGATGCGGGCCTCGATCCCAGGACCCTGAGATCATGACCTGAGCCGAAGGCAGAGGCTTTAACCCACTGAGCCACCCAGGCGCCCAATAAATAAAATCTTTATATAAATAAATAAATAAATAGCATCTTGATGCTGATGACGTCCCCTTTTATATTTCCTCTCCCCCAAGCATGTCTGAATCTACAGCTATTTCCAGGCATTTCTATTATCAGTTGTACAAAACAGAATCCTTGATTCCCTCTTGCCCCACCAAAACCTGCTCCCTTCCACGAGGCTTTGATAAGCACAAAAGTAGGGAGCGGCTCTTATTTTCTTTTTCCTCTCATTTCCCATCCAGGAGTAGCCTCCCTGTGGGCTTTGGTTCCCATCCTCTTCTCCACAACACACCATCTCTTGGTCTCCCTGCCTCCACCCTTGCTCCCACTGTGAGCAGTTTTCTACCCAGCAGTTCGGTGGATCTGAAAAATCTGGTCATGCCAGACCCTTACCTAAAATTTTTTATTCGTTTCCCATAACAACCAAAACCCAAACTCTTTTCCGGGGCCTTCCAGATCCTCCATGATCTTCCCCTCACATCCCACCTATTGCATCTCGTGCATTCTCTGCCTCCTTCATTATTACTCTGACCAGTCTAGTCACACCCCCTTTCCTATGTTTCTCAAATAAAGATTCTCCTCCAAAGGCATTTTGTGTGAGAGACTTTCTCCAGCATCTTCACTTGATCAGCTCCTTCTGATTCTCCATGATCAGCTTAAAAGGTCACCTCCTTGAGAGGCCTGCCCATTCTGAAATGGGCTCCCAGCTGGACGCTTTCTCACAAACACGGCGTCCCTGCTCACCCTGCCCCCCACACCAGGATCTGTCTCCACTCCTCTAGTCCTCATCCGTCCCTGCCCCCTGGATTCCGGGCTTAACCTCAGCCCTGGCCTTCCAGAAGCTGGTTCTTCAGCCCTTCCTTTGAGTCAGTTAGCTCCTCCATAGCCTACCGATAAAGTCCTTATTTGCTCAGTTTAAAGTTGGTTTTCATCCTTTGCAACAAAAGAACCCTAAGGGTGGGGTGCCTGGCGGGTTCAGTTGGTAGAGAGCGACTTTTGATCTTGGGGTTGTGAGTTCCAGCCCCATGTTGGGCGTAGAGATAACTTAAACATAAGAGAAAAGAGGGAAAGGAAGGAGAGGAGGGGGGGGAGGGGAGGGAAGGGAAAAGGGAAGGGAAGGGACCCTAAGGTTTATAACCTCCATTCGCTGTGCCTCCCTCTGTCCAATAAATTAAATTAAATAGATAAATAAATAAATAACACTTATCGAGGACTGTATTAGTATGTAGGTTCTCTAGCTTGCTGTACAAAGACCAAAGAGCATAGTAGAGTCTCATTTCTCACTTAACTGTCCATATATATAAGGGGCCAAGGGTGGCCTTAGCTTGTTGCTCAGTATCCTCCGCTTGTGGCTTCCACCTTAGGGACCAAGACAGCTGGGGTCTCAGGTGGGACCAGAGAGGCAGGGGCGCTTCCCTCCCTTTCAAGGTCCCAATCCGTGAAGGTGCCTGCAGTATCTTCACCCCCACCCCATCGGCCAGAACGGTGGGCTGGAAGGAAAGCCGGCAAATGTCATCAGTGGCACAGATAACTCTCTCCTGATTACTAGCAGTGTAAGCATGCATTTTACATTTACACAAATAGTCTCGTGCCAGAGGGTTCCTTGGGTGTATATTTTCACTCAGTTTTCCAGATTCATTCATGTCTCTATGAACAAGCAGTCATGCCTCCGAGCGGCTCTCCCATCCTGTGTGCATCCGGCATATTTAACCAATGAGCCCGCCCCCAGCGATGGGCGCCCGTCGCTGCCTCCACCTCCACCTGCCGTCCCCGCACGGGGCACGGGGCACGGGGCACGGCCATGGGCGTCTGTGCGCGCATCTGCGATGCACTGAAGGCGCAGTTTCACCGACTCCATCCCAGGGACAGGAGGAGCTCAGTCCCAGGGCAGGTGAGTGGCAAGCACAGCAAGATTGCTCTCCCGCACAGCTCTCCCAGTCTCCACTCCCACCAGCTGCCCCGGGGGCGTCTCGGGTCCCCCAAAGTCATTTTGTTCACCTTTGTTACACCGAGAACTGGTCAATTGTTGTTTTTGCGAAGCCAGATCCGTTCTTCCTTTTTCTCCTCCCTGGACGCCAGGTTTCTTTTGGGGAACCACGGCCAATCTCCACCCACGTGACTCAGATGAGCGTGACCTTGCTCTCCCACTTCCTGGTTTGACCCTGTGCCTGAGCACTGGCCAGTCAGCGCCTTACAGCTCCCAGTCCATCAAGTGAAGGCACACGGCTGAAGCTGAAGCTCGGCCGAATGAGAGCGAACTCAGCTGAAAAATGACTGAATCGTGATGTTGTTGCTTGTGTCCCTGGAACCAGCCATGCCTGAAGCGGTTAGGCACTGAAGCTTATAGGGACGTGGCCAATAAATTCATTTTCTGTTTTTTTTTTTTTTAGGTTTATTTATTTATTTATTTGACACAGAGAGAGAGATCACAAGTAGGCAGAGAGGCAGGCAAAGAGACAGGGAGAGGAGGAAGCAGGCTCCCTGCTGAGCAGAGAGCCCGATGCAGCCTCGATTCCAGGACGCTGAGATCATGACCTGAGCCGAAAGCAGAGGTTTTAACCCACTGAGCCACCCAGACTCCCCATTTTCTGTTTTTTAAATTAATTTATTTATTAATTTAAATTTTTTAGAAAGTAGGCTCCTTACCCAGTGTGGGGCTTGAACTTAGGAACCCGAGCTCAAGAGCCATATGCTCTACCAGCTGAGCCAGCCACGAGCCCCTCATTCTCTCTTGAGGCTGATTTGAGTTGGGCTTAGGAAAGCCACAATTGAAAGAATTCAGACTTACTAACAGCCCTTGCCCCATCCCTCTTGCTGCCAAGCACATGGTAAGTCACAGAACCAATGTTTGTTGAATGAATGAGTGAGTGCAGGTAGGGGAGTAAGTGAGACATGAGAAGTCGCCACCCAGTGATAAATACTCCTAGGAGTTCTCCACCAGTTCAGATGAAATAGTATTGGGAAGGCTCATAAATAAGAAAATGGGCTTTAAAAATTCCTTTTGCTAAATTCAAATCCTAAGGCTAAGTAAGATATATGTAAGCTCCTTCCTTGTAGTTTTGTTGTTGTTGTTCTTTTGCTTTCAGACAATCAGGTAACCCTCATTAAATAGGGAGGTGACTTGAAACCCCGCCATATTCCCCTTAGAGGGATAGAAACGAGACAAGCAGGTACAAGACTTTCTCTTCTGCAGCTTTCCAGGGATGTTTTCTTTCGTGTGTGTGTGTTTTTTAAGATTTTATATATTTATTTGACAGAGAGAGACATGGCGAGAGAGGGAACACAAGCAGAGGGAGTGCGAGAGGGAGAAGCAGGCTTCCTGCGGAGCAGGGAGCCTGATGCGGGAACACAAGCAGATGGAGTGCGAGAGGGAGAAGCAGGCTTCCTGCGGAGCAGGGAGCCTGATGCGGGGCTTGATCACCAGGACCCTGGTGTCCCAACCTGAGCCAAAGGCAGATACCCAATGACTGAGCCACCCAGGCGCCCCACTTTTGTGTTTATTTTTATGAAAAGTGTGGTACTGAACAATCCTAAGAGTGAGGACAATAGGGCCGTCCATTTTTTTAGTTTATTTATTTTAGTTTATTAATTTTTTAATTTAATCTCTACACCCAGTGTAGGGCTTGACTCACGATCCTGAGATCAAGAGTCCCATGCTCTTATGACCGAGTCAGCTTGGTACCCCTAGTGCCATCCATTTGACAACAATTTCCTCTAAAAATAAAATTTGATTTTTTTTGGCTTTTGGATTTTTTGTAAAGATTTTTTTATTTTATTATTTTTATTTTTAAAAAAGATTTTATTTATTTATTTCACAGAGGGAGAGAGATCACAAGTAGGCTGAGAGGCAGGCAGAGAGATGGGGGGAAGCAGGCTCCTTGCGGAGCAGAGAGCCCGATGCGGGCCTTGATCCCAGGACCCTGAGATCATGACCTGATCCGAAGGCAGAGGCTTAATCCACTGAGCCACCCAGGCGCCCCAGTAAATAAAATCTTAAAAAAAAAATCAGGGGTGCCTGATCGACGCAGGGCTTGATCCCAGGATCCTGAGAATTACCCGAGCCTAAGGCAGATGCTTAACTGACTTCGGCACGCAGCTGTCCCCACCGTAATTTGATTTTTTAATTACCAGAGGTCAAGCAGCTCAGAAAGGCAGTGTCCTTTTTCTCTCCAACCCATGCCCATGTCACTTTCTCTAGGGACAGCCACATAACTACTTTCCCTTGTCACTTTCTAGAGAGTCTAGCATATATAAACTCTATCCGTCAGGCCTCTTGACCGCAAGCATCAGAGATGTGTGCGGGCTAACCTCAGCTGTGGAGGAGTCTATGGGAGGGCAGTGAAGTCAGGGAAGGGCAGGTGCTCACAGAATCAGTAGGAAGGATAAAAACCATCAGGCAACGAGGGAGGCTAAGCGTGGAAATTCTGCCCAGGTGAGTGTTGCTACCTCCGCATCTGTAGTTGACCGCTGTTCCTGCCTGAATCCCCAGTTATCACACACGGGGCAAACCCAAATTCTCTGCACACTTCTCTGGGCATCACTGGCGAGAGAACTGAAACTCCGGGACAGGAACGTCTGATCGCCCAGGTCACGTGGCCAAGTGGTGGAGAGGTTCTCCTTATTTGTAATTTTGAGAAATCTTGCTAAATTTCTTTCCAAAAGATTATTTCAGTCTACACTTCTAACGACAGTCCGGAAGAATTTCTGTTGCCCCAGAGGTGCCAAAAGAGCGTGAAGAATAAGATTCGGAGCCAGGCGTGGAAGCTTCTGTGTGTGCTCTGCAGCACGGTAGAAGAGATTAAAAGCACCTGACTATTGTCAGTGGGCTGTCCGAGTCCCCACAGAATTCAGGGATCCCTTTATAGTCCTGGATAAGAAGAGAAAAAAAGCCACCTGGGTAATACAGGTATAATTGGCCCCCCACGGCTCTTGGGTGGTCCCTTTGAAGATCAGCCTTTGTGATGCGGGGGAGGGGGCGTCTGATTTGTTTTTATCTCTATTTTTAAACCCTGAATTTCCAATTCATTAAAAAAGAAATCCTGGGGGTACCAACTCTCGAGGAGCCCATTAAGATTTGGCTTTGGGGAATTGGCTTTTGAATTGCCAAGCAAAATGAAATCACAAATATAATTATTGTCATTGTACCATTGTGTCTAAGTAGCAAAAGAAACGAATCACTTAGATGGGGGGGAGGGGCTATCAAAATCAGACAACCTGATGAAGAGTGGATTACATTTACTCCCAGAGCAAGAAATCTGGAAGTAGGTAGCTGCTGTCGCTGGGTGACTGGTACCAGAGCCAGGTACTCTGTGATCATCTTGGCCTTGCCCTCATGGTGGAGCGACCTGGCTGCAGCCGCACCAGCCATTGTGTCAGTGTTCAAGGCAGGAAGAGGTAGGGGAAGGGCTGGAGCCAGTTGCCTCTGTCCCTTCTATCGGGAAAATGAACATATTCCTGGAAATCTAACAGCATAATTGGCAACCACAGCTGCAGAGGAGCTTTCCAGCTTCTAAAATAGGAGGAAGAAGAGAGTCAAAGGTTGGGAGCAGTTGCTGGCTCAGCCCATTGGGTAGATCTGCCACAAGAAAAGTCAGAAAACCCACAGTGTTTAGAATATTGAAATCTCTTGTCCTTCCTTTAGTTCTTGCACCCAAATGGTGGACACTGAAATAATTTTTCATGTCTCTACACGTTCACAGGAGACTGAATAGTAATTCACTACGTGAGTTATTAACGGCTATTAAAATGCAGTATTCATGAACTAAAATTAGCCAACTTATCCACACCGGTGTTCTGCCAAGACCATCTGGCTGCCACTCAATGCTTGATGGCCTTGCCTTTGCATAAATAGCTGAGATTCCTACAATTTAAGGAAAAGACACTTTCTAATTGGTGTTATCTTGAATTAGTTATCGTTCCCCATAGCTGCTTCTATTTCCTGTGTACAAAAAGGTATCATACCCTATTGTGGGTTGAACTGTGCCTTCCAAAAAGATAGGTTCAAGTCCTAATCCTCCTCCTTGTAAATGTGACCTTATTTGGAAGTAGGGTAATTAAATTAAATGTAATTAAATTAAAATGAGGTCATACTGGATTAGGGTTCTAATCCAATGACTAGAATCTTTATAAGGAGAGAAAACAGACCTTCGTGCCCTGTTTATGGGAATGTAAAATGGCGCCGCCGCCATGGAAACCAGTCTGGCACTTCCTCAAAAAGTTAAACATAAAATTACCTCATGACCAATTCCACTCCTAGGGATATACCCGAAAGAAGTGAAAGCTGGTATTCAGACAAACACTTGAACAAACCAATGTTCATGGCACCACTATTCACAAATCCAAAAAAAGGAGAAACCACCCAAATGTCCATCAACTGACGAATGGCTGAACGGCAGCTGTTCTGTGCGGACCCCGGAAGATGACCCAGTCACAGAAAGGAACGAAGTACTGATACACGCTACAGTGTGCAGGACCCTTGAACACACTCTGAGGGAAAGAAGTCACACACCTCGGTGCCATTCTCATGAAGTGCCCAGAGTACGCAAATCCACAGAGATGGTAAGCAGATTAATGATGACCAGGGACTGGGAAGGAGAGGGACCTACGGGGTCCGGGTGGGGGGGCACTAACAGGTATGGGGCTTCCTTTTAGGGTGAAGGAAATATTTTAGACCTCTGTGATCCACTAGGTGATGATGGTACAACGCTGTGATTGTGCCAGATACCACCGATGGTTACTTTTACGTCATGGGAAATTCCCCTTAATTTTGAAGGAGGAGTGGTGGGGGGAGGGAAAGGAAGAATCATAAGAGTTATTGCTGGTGGCCAGATGAGAAAATCCTTATACGTTTGTATCTTGTTTATAGCCTTTGGGTAGTATCTTGTAATATTTTTTTTAAAAAGTTTTATTTATTTATGTAAATAATCTTTGCGCCCAACGTGGGGCTCGAACTCACAGGCCCTGGGATCAAGAGCCGCATGCTCCACCGACTGAGCCAGCCGGCTGCCCTCGTGTCTTTTAACGTTTTAACATTTCTTTTTCCTTTAAAGATTTTTTAAAAAGATTTTATTTATTTAATTGACAGAAAGAGAGATCACAAGTAGGCAGAGAGGCAGGCAGAGGGAGAGGGCGAAGCAGGCTCCCCGCTGAGCAGAGACCCAGAAGTGGGCCTCGATCCCAGGACCCTGAGATCATGACCTGAACCGAAGGCGGACACTTAACCCACTGAGCCACCCAGGTGGCCCAGCATTTTAACGTTGCTATGGAATAGATTCCATGCTTTTTTTTTTTTTTAAAGTTTTTTTTTTTTTTAAGATTTTATTTATTTATTTGACACAGAGAGAGAGATTACAAGTAGGCAGAGAGGCAGGCAGAGAGACAGGGAGAGGAGGAAGCAGGCTCCCTGCTGAGCAGAGAGCCCGATGCGGGCCTCGATCCCAGGACGCTGAGATCATGACCTGAGCCGAAAGCAGAGGCTTTAACCCACTGAGCCACCCAGGCGCCCAGATTCCATGCTTAAGAACCAATGTAAGGATATATGTGAAAGAAGTTGTAGGCAGCATTGTTCACAGTGACAAAAATGGCAAGCAAAGGTAGCACCTGGCCGGCTCAGCAGGTGGAACATGTGACTCTTGATCTCAGGGTCGTGAGTTCAAACCCCACACTGGGTGTAGAGCTTACTTAAAAAAAAAAAATTAAGGAGCGCCTGCATGGCCCACTTGTTAAGCATCCGCCTTCGGCTCAGGTCATGATCCCAGGGCCCTGGGATCGAGCCCTGATGCTACACCAGCACTGAAATGCTCTCTGCCAGGTGACCTGGAGGGATTCTCATGTGATACCGTTAAATGAGAAAAGCAGGGTGCAGAAAAGTGAGGATAACCTGATCTTATTTATGTAAATTCCTGAGTATTCAGTACAAATAAGTGTGTGTGTATGTATGTGTATTTGTATCTTCATCTCCAAATACATCTGTGAACATGTCTTTGTATAAAGTCACGTGGAGAGAAAGATGGGAGTATATGAACTAGAAGTGAGGAAGGGAGAGGAAAAGGAGAAAAGAAGAGGGAGGAGACAGCCAGAAAAAGGAAGGGGAAAAACAGAACGATTTCATTAGAAAAGGGAAACCCCTCAAAATATATGATATAGTCACTCTTATAATTATATATAAAATTATGTACATGTACATAATATACATGTACAAAAACTTTTTAAAAAATAGTTTATTTATTTTTAAAAATTTTATTTATTTATTTGACACAGAGAGAGAGATTACAAGGAGGCAGAGAGGCAGGCAGAGAGAGAGGAGGAAGCAGGCTCCCTGCTGAGCAGAGAGCCCGATGCGGGCCTCGATCCCAGGACCCTGAGATCATGACCTGAGCCGAAAGCAGAGGCTTTAACCCACTGAGCCACCCAGGCGCCCT
>LNAC01000191.1:508344-522761 GCA_002007465.1 Ailurus styani
ATAAATAAATTAATTAAATCTTTTTTTAAAAGATTTTATTTATTTATTTCACAGAGGGAGAGAGATCACAAGGAGGNCTCTCTCTCTCTCTCTCTGTGTCAAATAAATAAATTAATTAAATCTTTTTTTTAAAGATTTTATTTATTTATTTCACAGAGGGAGAGAGATCACAAGGAGGCAGAGAGGCAGGCAGAGAGAGAGAGGGGTAAGCAGGCTCCCCACTGAGCAGGGAGCCCGATGCGGGCCTCAATCCCAGGACCCTGAGATCATGACCTGAGCCGAAGGCAGAGGCTTAACCCACTGAGCCACCCAGGTGCCCCGAGAATGTTGGGTCTTAAGCACCATTGCATTCCCAGTGACTGGTACAGACTAGGCTTAGAAAATACTTGTTGTATGAAAAGGCCTATTTTGTTTGTGTGGTAGAGGACCCTGGGCCAATCTGCATGTTTCAAAAACTAAGAGAAGTAAGGATAGACAGAGTAATCGAAGCGAATAGAGAGGTCAGTTTAGATTAACACATCTATGGCCAACCGATTTTCAGTCAAAGCATTAAGGTAATGCAGTGAGGGGGGAAAAGTTTTGTTGTTCAACCAATGTAGCTGGAACAATTGGATATTCACATTGAAAAAGATGAACTCAACTCCCATCTCGCACCATCCGTGAAAAGTATTCAAGAGAGATCATAGGCCTAAATATAAAAGCTAAAATTAGAAGCTACTAGAACAAAATACAGGACCCCTTTGGGATGGGCAAAAATCTTTTATTTTTTTATTTTTTATTTTTTTTTGCAAAGATCTTTTAGACAGCATGCCATAAGCTCTAACCACAAAAGAAAGCATTCGTTTATTTTATTATCGAGAGAGACAGAGACAGCTTGAGTGGGGGAGAGGCAGAGGGCGAGGGAGACAGAGAGAATCTCAAGCAGACTCCCTGCTGAGCATGAGGCCAGGCTTGATCTCACAACCCTGAGATCATGACCTGAGCCAAAACCAAGAGCTGGACGCTTAACCCA
The DNA here is from genome assembly GCA_002007465.1 of Ailurus styani. Taxonomy (NCBI): domain Eukaryota; kingdom Metazoa; phylum Chordata; class Mammalia; order Carnivora; family Ailuridae; genus Ailurus; species Ailurus styani. The sequence goes on from LNAC01000191.1 coordinate 509,357, forward strand.
CTGAGGCACCCAGGTGTTCTGTATATGCCTTTATGAACTCTTTTCTTTTCATTCTAGCCCCAAACTGGAAACAACACAAATGCCTACCGGTTGCTGAATGAATTAACAAATTATGATGTATTAATATAGGGGCTTCATTTTGTCACTTCCATCTCCCTGGGACCTAGAACTGTTGCCTGCCTGGCACATAGTAGGCAGTGTAATAGATTACGTAGTGAAGATTGTTGGTTCTCAACTTTGATTACACTTCATCTATAATAAGATTATGTAAATATTTCCCACTACAGAACAGCGCTGTTACTGGGCCCACGGAAAGGGAAGTAGAGCTTCCTCTATGGTTCCACCTTCCAGCAAGTGGCCCCGATCCCAGGACTGCAGTCAGATCTTTTCCCACCGTCCCCTGGTGTGGCGGCCCCTTTCTACCCACGGGGGCTGGAGCTGGCCCGTCCCAGCTCACAGAAAATGACTGTGCACCTCTTTCCTTTTCCGTGCTCGGTGGCCTCACGCTGGCAGCTTGAGATTGGCCACGGAAGGAGGATTTACATACCCCCAAATGGAACACACAACAAATCAGGGCTTCTTTCCAAGAGACAGTTGACCCTTTACCAGCACGCCACTGCTGACTGCTGTCCCTGATCTCTGGCCACCTCTTGGTCTTCTGCTGGCTTCGTGGATTTTCCATAAAGTGCGTAACCAATTCCCCACACCGAATTCCCACGGCGAGTATTTAAAATCCTCCTTGCTAGAAGAGATGTGTTTCTTACCTTCTGCTTTTAGAACATCTAGGTCCTTTGTAATATAATTTGGGTGGGAAAAAATGGACTTTCTTCTTTATGTTATTTTTCATAGAGCCTCTTGACTTCATGTTCTAATTTCTTGTTCTTCTGTCTCCCTGGGCCTGCTGCCCATATGTCATGCATTCTTAGGTTAATTCCACCGTCTCTTGCATACCATGCCTTTTTGCTTGTTTTGGTTTCCATTTTCATTTTTCTGGCATACATCTTGAATTCATTTTTGTTAGAAGGGTGAGGCATGTTTGATGTGGAAATGGAGGTCTAAAGCACTTATTTTATTTTTTTTAAAGATTTTTTTAAAAATTTATTTATTTGACAGAGAGAGAGATCACAAGTAGGCTGAGAGGCAGGCAGAGAGAGAGGAGGAAGCAGGCTCCCTGATGAGCAGGGAGCCCGATGCAGGCCTGGATCCCAAGACCCTGAGATCATGACCTGAGCCGAAGGCAGAGGCTTTTAACCCACTGAGCCACCCAGGCGCCTGCTAAAGCACTTAAAAAATTTTTTTTCAAGCACTTTTTGCTGAAAAATTTCAGCTCCATATTCTGAAAGATTTCCTTGCTCCAATATTTCCACACATTGATTTGGTCTTTGGCCATGTTTCTTTTATTTTTCAGCATATTCACGGGAATAACATTTTTTTTTCAGTAACCATATTTTTAACCTCTAGAAACCTTTTCCTGTTGTCTGATCATTTCTCTTTTTCATTATAGCCTGTTCTTGTTCCGAGGTACCTTCTTTCTTTCTTTCTTTCTTTTTAACTTTTAAAGATTTATTTGTTTATCGGAGAGAGCGGGGGAAGGAGAGAGAGCACACATGCAAGTGCGGGGAGGGGCAGAGAAAATCCCAAGCGGACTCCTAGGTCAGAGCAGAGCCCAGCCTGGGACTCAATCTCATGACCCTGAGATCATGACCAGACTGGAAACCAAGAGTCGGACATTTAACCGACTGAGCCAGCCAGCTGCACCTGAGATGCCTTCTTCTTCTTCCTTTTTTTTTTTTATGGTTTTATTTATTTATTTGAGAGAGAGTGAGAGAGAGAAGGGAGGGTCAGAGGGAGAGGCAGACTCCCTGCCAAGCAGAGAGCCTGACTCAGGACTCCACCCCAGGACCCTGGGATCACTTACCTGAGCCAAAGGCAGACACTTAACCAACTGAGCCACCCAGGTGCCCGGAAGTGCTTGGTATGAGGTGCCTTCTTTAAATAAAGTCAGGAGAGTCTGGCTGGCTCAGTCAGTAGAGCATGTGTCTCTTGATCTCAGGGTCATGAGTTCAAGCCCCACACTGGCATGGAGCTTACTCTGAAAAATAAATAAATTGAGGTGTCTAGGTGGCCAGTTGATTTAAGCACCTGACTCTTGGTTTCAGCTCAGGTCGTGACCTTAGGGTGTTGAGATCAAGACCTGCATAGGGTTCCGCACTCAGCGGGGAATCTGCTTCCGATTCTCTTTCCCTCTCCCTTTGTCCTTCCCATTCCTGTCCGCTGTCTCTCTCTCTCTCTCTCTAATACATACCTAAATAAATCTATAAATAAATAAATAAAGTGAGAGATAATGATTCTTGTATCTATAGACAAAAATGTGGCAAGAAAAAAAATTGGGGGCACAAACAACATTACAATGATAATTACCGAAATAATACCCAGCTTTCAGGCCTGTTGTGTTGGTGAGGCTGCAGGAAAAAGACACTGGCATACCTCCCCCAGAAATCTTTGTGGGGCAACTTACCAATATGTATCAAAGTACTCTGGGGTCCACGTGGCTGGCACAGTTGGCGGAGCACGCCCCTCTTGGTCTCGGGGTTGTAAGTTCGAGCTCTACGTTGGGTGGAGAGATTACTTAAAAAAAAAAAAAAAGCACTCTGGCATTTTCCCCTTTGATCCAGCACTTCTGCTTTTGGGTATCTGTGTCACAGATACACCTGTACACATGCAAGAGAAAGTGAGGACAAAGATTTTCATTGCAGAATTATCGGTCATTGCCAGGGGGGAAACAACCGAAGTTTCCATCTATGGGGAATGACATGGGAGCTCATGGGATGGTGTGCAGTGATAAAGAAAGAAGAGGAAGTTCTCGGCTTCTCTTTGTCCTGCTAAGGAATGATCTCCAGGATAGATCGTTAAATGAAAAAATAAAAAATGCAGAAAAAGTTTAGACAGAATGCCACCTTTTGTATAAGGGAGCTAAATATGTATATTTACTTAAAGAAATACAGGAAGTAGTCCCAAGACGAACGAACGTGTTTACGAGTGGTGTAGGGGAGAGGGAGGAAGTGGGTGGACAGGGATGGGTGGAGGTCAGTTTTCTCAATGGCCTGCTTTTTATATCATCTTGCTTTTTTTTTTTTAAGATTTTATTTTTAAGTCATCTGTACATCCAATGTGGGGTTTGAACCCAGAGCCCCGAGATCAAGAGTCACATGCTCTACCAACTGAGCCCAGGCACCCTTCATTTTGCTTTTTGAACCTAATGGATGTTTTTTTTTTTTATTTTTTTATTATTTTTTTTTTTTAAAGATTTTATTTATTTATTTCACAGAAGGAGAGAGATCACAAGGAGGCAGAGAGGCAGGCAGNAAGCGACTGTCTTCTTCTTCTTTTTTTAAGATTTTATTTATTTATTTGACAAAGAGAGAGAGAGAGAGAGAGAGAGAGAGCACAAGTAGGCAGAGGTGTAGGCAGATGGAGAGGGAGAAGCAGGCAAACCACTGAGTAGAGAGCATGATGCGGGGCTTGATCCCAGGACCCTGAGATCATGACGTGAGCTGAAGGCAGATAGATGCCTAACCTACTGAGCCACCCAGACCCCCCAAGCAGCTGTGTTCTGCTCAGGTCATGATTCCAGGGTCCTGGGATGGAGTCCTGTGTCAGGCTCTCTGTTCAGCAGGGAGTCTGGTTCTCCCTCTTCCTCTGCCCCTTCCCCTGGCTTGTGCTTTCTCTTTCTCTCAAATAAATAAATAAAATCTTTTTTAAAAATTAAGTAGAAAAAATTTAAAGTCAAAATATATCGATCAGGGGTGCTGGGTGGCTCATTTGGTTAAGCAACCGTCTTTGGCTCAGGTCATGATCCTGGAATCCTGGGATTGAGTCCCACATCGGGTTCCCTGCTCGGTGGGGAGTCTGCTTCTCCATCCGACCTCATCCCCTCTCACGCTCTCTCTCTCATTCTCTCTCTCTCTCTCAAATGAATAAATAAAATCTTTAAAACAAACAAACAAACAAATGGAAANCAAACAAACAAATGGAAAAAAAACAAAATATATCGATCATTTATTATGTGCCAGGTTCTAGGGTGAGGGCTTTTTTTANTGGAAAAAAACAAAATATATCGATCATTTATTATGTGCCAGGTTCTAGGGTGAGGGCTTTTTTTATAGATCATCTCCTCTAAACCTCAGGCCAAGAAGCAGGATTAAAAACCCCATTTATAGGGCGCCTGGGTGGCTCAGTGGGTTAAAGCCTCTGCCTTCGCCTCGGGTCATGATCTCAGGGTCCTGGGATCGAGGCCCGCATCGGGCTCTCTGCTCAGCAGGGAGCCTGCTTCCTCCTCTCCCTGTCTCTCTGCCTGCCTCTCTGCCTACTTGTAATCTCTCTCTCTGTGTCAAATAAATAAAATCTTTAAAAAAAAAAAATAAACAAATAAATAAAAACCCCATTTATAGAGGGAGAGACTGATGCTCAGAGAAGTTAAGTTACACAGGTAAGTTGTGACTCTGCTTTGAACATGGATATGTCTGACTCGAGATCTTTGCTCTCAACCCTATGTGGGCCACGGCGGTTAATAACCCTACATGGACCACAGCGGTTAATAATCCTACACGGACCACAGCGGTTAATGTTTAACAACATCCACCTTTCACCTTCTTTTTGCATATTTTATTTTCATCTTCCTGTGTCCCCACCCAGGCCCTGCCCAAATGAACACGTAATCCTGTGTGATTGTCATTGTGGGGAGTTTCAGTTTTCTACTTTATAGATAATATTTCCAGCCTTAGCCAAGACAGCAGAGGAGAGGGGTGGACTCCGTCTCAAAACCTTGCCACGTGGACAGGAAAGAGAGCTGCGCCAACGGTGGTTCATTAAGACAAGACACCTCCAAGTCAGGCAGAAAAAAAATGTGACTAATCTTGCGGCAACACCAACATGAACTGAATTGATCTCTTTCAAAGTTTTAAAAAAGGTCTGACTTATTTATTTATTTTAGAGAGAGGGAGAGAGTGAGCGGGGAGACAAGCAGAGTCCATGGTGAGTGTGGAGCCCAACGCAAGGCTCTACCCCACGACCCCACCACCCTGAGATCACCACCGGAGCTGAAACCAAGAGCCAGACCCCCAACCAACTGAGCTACCCAGGAGCCCCCTGATTTGATGTGTTTTTTTTTTAAAGATTTTTATTTATTTATTTGACACAGAGAGAGAGATCACAAGGAGGCAGAGAGACAGGGAGAGGAGGAAGCAGGCTCCCTGCCGAGCAGAGAGCCCGACGCGGGCCTCGATCCCAGGACCCTGGGATCATGACCTGAGCCGAAAGCAGAGGCTTTAACCCACTGAGCCACCCAGGCGCCCGAATTGATGTTTTTTTAAAAACGTGAACCAATTCATTTTTCCCTCTTTAGAAATGATAACAGGCGAGCGTTGGTTTCTTGTGGATGGGGAGATAAACACCCATCACAAACTTGGTGGCTTAAAATGATGGAAGTTTATGCCCTCAGATGTCTGCAGGTTACAAGTCCACAAGTAAGGTGTCCACAGGTGTGACTCCTTTTGGAGGCTCTGAGGGAGCATGGACTCCTTCCCTGTCGGTTAGCTTCTGGTGGTTGTCAGCTAAGGATTGTCACCAAGGATGGTGTTCCTTGGCATTGTGACCATGGGGCTCTGATCCCCTCCCTCCATCTTCACGCTCCTTCGCTGTGTCTGTCCTCTGGTAAGGGTACCCATCATTGGACTTGGGCCCGCTCTAATCCTGTATGACCTCTAACCCAGTATGACATTACTGAAAAATATGGCACTTAAGGTACATTGAATGTTTTATGCTGAGGGAATTTGAGAAACACAGGGGCAGGAAGGACTCCCTGAAGCAAGTCATCCATAGACCCGCTGGTGAAAGGCGCCCTCCTTGTGCATGACGTTGCCCCATTTCCTGCTCTCAGTTCACATCCCTTTTTGTCCTATTGCTTTTTCCCACAACTTTCCCCTCATCATCAAATCTAGTATAAAATCTAGTATAAAATCAAATGTAACTGTTTCTTTGGGTTTTCATTTCCTTGTAAAAAATTGCTGTGTCCTGTAAAAATTATATTAAATAAATCTATAAATTTTTCTCTTGTTAACCTGTCTTTTGTTTTGTGGGGGCTCCAGCTGAAAACTTAAAGGGGTGGAAGGAAAAAGATATTGTTCTTCCCCTACATTTACTGGATTATATCTGCAAAGGCCCTATTTCCAAATAAGGTCGCACTCGGAGATTTTGGGTGGATATTAACTTTGGGTGGATATTAACTATTCAATCAAGTCAGAGTGTGACGGTATTTTTTAAAGATTTTATCTATCTATCTATCTATCTATTTAAGATTTTATTTATTCATTTGACAGAGAGAGACACAGCGAGAGAGGGAACACAAGCAGGGGGAGTGGGAGAGGGAGAAGCAGGCTTTCCGCCAAGCAGGGAGCCTGATGCGGGGCTCGATCCTAGGACCCTGGGATCATGACCTGAGCCGGAGGCAGATGCTTAACGACTGAGCCACCCAGGCGCCCCTTTATTTATTTATTTATTTAAACAATTTTGTAAAGATTTTATTTATTTATTTGACAGAGAAAGCACACATGCAGGGGAAGAGAAGCAGGCTTCCTTCTGAGCAGGGAGCCTGACACTGGACTTGATCCTCAGACCCTGGGATCATGACCTGAGCTGAAGGTAGATGTTTAACCGACTGAGCCACGCAGGCATCCCAAGATTTTATTTTTAAGTAATCTCTCTACCTAACACAGGGCTTGAATTTATGACCCCAGAGATCAAGAGTCACATGCTCTACCAACTGAGCCAGGCAGGCACCCTGGGTCTGACAGTATTAATTCTCATTCCATTTTCTTAAAATTCTAGCTTCTCCTTCATGGTCTGGATGTATGTGTGTGTGGAAGAGCAGAGCTGAGAAGCTTTGTTAGTGCATTCTAAACGTACAATAGGCTCCTGGGTAGTTCAGTCAGTTGAGCAGCTGACTCTTGATTTCAGCTCAGGTTATGATCTTTGGTTCCTGGAATTGACCTCTGCATTGGGCTCCATGCTCAGCAGGGAGTCTGCTTGAAGATTCTCTCTCTCCCTCTTCCTTTGCCCCTCTCCCCGCTCATGCACACTCTCTTTCCTCTCTAAAAAAAAAAAAAATATATATATATATATATATATATATATATATATATATATATATAAATCTTCTTAAAAAAAAGAAGATTATGTTGTGATGGTTGCTGATTCTAAAATTTGAGCAAATAGCATCTATAGTACACTCATGTCAAGTCAGCAGCATCTTAATTTTCCTCCGGGAAAACTCCCCTTTATCTCAATCTGTGCAGTTAGGAGGAGCAAACCCCACTCTCTGGCTTGACAAGTGGACATGTGACCAGATAGCTCTGGTGAATCAGAACATTCTGTCATCCTGACCACAGTGACTGGTTCAGGAGGTGAGCCCGTGAACCCAGTCAAGTCCATTGGAGCCTTTGAGATTCAGTCCTGGGCTTTTGCTGGAGCTGTTAGCACTGCGTTCCTATTTGCATGGGTTACTAAACTGAATATAAAGTTGGAGCTCCAAGGGCCACCCAGGGAGTGATAGACTCCCTGGTATGAAGTCAAAGCAAAGGAAATCAGGGCCAATGGGTGGACAAGACAGATTCCCAATGATTTTGTCTGAGTTTCCAGATCCAGCTGTACTTGAACTCAGTCCTTAATCTGGACGACCAAGGATAAACAAAAGAACTCTATTTTAATCCAGCTTGAGCAGAGTTTCTGTTATTTGCAACTCAAAGAGTCCTAACTAACTGAACATCCCTTGCGTTTCCTTGGGTTTCCAGGTGGTGACCTGCAGGTGAATGAGAAGAGAGGGTATGCTAGTGAAGTATGGCAAAGGAAGGGAGCCCTTTCAGGTTATCGGATTCTATGGGGTTCTGTGCCTTGCTTTGTCTTTGAGCTCTTTTGCAACTCTCTAATTTGTACAAAATTGGTAATAATGCAAATGATTCTTGCCCACAGAGATGCAAATGAATTTTGTCCGGTGGAGATGCAATTGCTGTGCACTGTATGGAAGAGACGGTTCCAAGCACTTTGTGTTGCCCTGGGAACATTGACCTGTTTTGTGTCTATCAGTAATTTCATTTCAGCATTCCTGACTGCCTAAACAGAATACGTCTGTGGATTCTCCTTTGATTCAACATTAACATCTTACTGGTCCCTTTATTTATTTATAAAAATGTTTTATTTAGGGCACCTGGGTGGCTCAGTGGGTTAAAGCCTCTGCTTTCGGCTCAGGTCATGATCTCAGGGTCCTGGGATCGAGGCCCATATCGGGCTCTCTGCTCGGCAGGGAGCCTGCTTCCTCCTCTCTCTCTGCCTCTCTGCCTACTTGTGATCTCTCTCTCTCTGTGTCAAATAAAGAAATAAAATCTTTAAAAAAATGTTTTATTTATTTGAGAGATAATGAGCATGAGGAGGAGGAGGGAGAGGGGCAGGGGCAGAGGAACAAGCAGACTCTGCACTGAGTGTGGAGCCGGACGTGGGGTTCGATCCCACCAACCTGAGAGCCTAAACCAAGAGTCTGACGCTTAACCGACTGAGCCACCCAGGCGCAGCCCCCCCCCCATGGGTGCTACTTTAGATAATAAGGTGATGGAGAAGGCTTCTCTGAGAAGGTGGCATTGAAGCGGGGATGTTGGGCCTTGGGTTTCTCATCTATAAAACAGCTTCTAGACTCTCTAGGACTTATTTCCAATGAGTTTTTGATTCTTCTTTCAATTGAAAGAATAGCTCTGCACTGATCTCATTGACAGTTTCTCTTTACAGCCATTTTTGGATGACCAATAACAATAATTCAGAAGTCAGCCGGCAAGGAGCCAAGTCTTCGTTCATTCAGTCGGCTCAGCATCTATTGCTCCCTCCCCTGGTAAGGACATCCCAGTTTTCTGTTGGGGAGCCGGCCCTTCTCCACTCTTAGTTCGTGTGGTTTGGGAAGACTCTTCTATCCCCAGCATTCGGGAATGGGGAATGAAAGCATCATCTCTCAGGCCGAAGTGACTGGCTCGGAGTGATTCGGGCTGAGCCAATGAGAGCCCTTCTCAGGAGTTTTCTTGGAACTTTTGTCAAAGGGATTCGAATCCCTCTTTCCATTGGGGTTGCGAGGCTGGTGGGAAGGAACCGGAGGCAGCATGTGGAGAAGGCTACAGGGGGGTGAAATCAGCCTGGAGAAAAAGACCTAAGTGGATCCTGACACCTGTGAGCCCTTGGTTTCAACTGCGCCTCATATCTCCCCGACTTTTTGTTTAAGCTTGTTTGGGTCGGGCTTCTATTACTTACGAATGAGACTCCTGACTAACAGAAACCTCAAGTCATTATGGCAAAATGCTCTAACTGCTTCTAAAATACGATCAGTTTACCTAGATTACCATACATAATTATTTTGTTATTGCTTAGTGATTGATAGCCTGGAGCCAGTCTTTGGAATCAGAGAGAACTGAGTTCAAATTAAATCTCCGCTACTTACAAGGTGCCTGGGTGGCTCAGTTGGTTAGGTTAAGCATCTGCCTTCAGCTGGGGTCTGATCTCAGGGTCCTGGGTTCCAGCCCTACGTCAGGCTCTCCACTCAGTGGAGAGTCTCCTTCTCCTTACTCTTCCTCTGTTCTCTCTCTCTCAAATAAATAAATGAAATCTTAAAAAAAAAATCTCTACTACTTTCTATATGGGTGAGCTTGGAGAAGTGTGATCAAGCAGACAGAACGGTTCATTTAGCATCTCTAGGCTCAGTGGGGAGACATAAGCAAGATAAAATATTGCCATGCCTGTAGTCTTAGTGGGGGAGTTAACTTTTTTTTTTTTTAAGATTTTATTTATTTATTTGACACACAGAGAGAGATTACAAGTAGGCAGAGAGGCAGGCAGAGAGACAGGGAGAGGAGGAAGCAGGCTCCCTGCTGAGCAGAGAGCCCGATGCGGGCCTCGATCTCAGGACGCTGAGATCATGACCTGAGCCGAAAGCAGAGGCTTTAACCCTCTGAGCCACCCAGGCGCCCGAGTTAACTTTTTCTGAATCTCAGTTTGCTCAACTGTCCAATGGGTACAAACATAGTACCTGATTGTCCACATTGTTGTATGAAACATTGCTATCTTGTTGTTACTTTTTGCTGTAGACGCGATCAAGAATCCTCATAGATTTAGACTCCTCCCTTTCTGTAAGCTGCATCTTGCTTCTCTTATTATACACTGTATTTATTGATCACCCTCTTCATGCCTGTCAACCTAGAGTAAAGGGGGCGTGTGTTCAAATCCCAGCTCTACCACTGCTCAGTCTTGGCCAAGTGGCTCAAGCCTCTGAGGCTTCATTCTAGAAAAGAGAGGTGAGAAAACCTATGTCAAAGTGAAAGTAAAAGGAGAGAAAAACAAGCAAAAGGGAAATTAAAAACATAAGGAGCAGGTTAAAGAGGAGAAGGACAAACAAATGACAAGCGTGTCATAGGTATTTCACGGCTGTTTGTCCCCCCAGTCCTCTCACTGGAACACAGACCAGAACCACGCTTTGTGTTTGCGATGTTCTTCCTCTATTACTTGGCCGAGCTGAACTCATGCTGCTTCCTTTCTCCTTAAATATCCTTTCCTCTGGACAGGATGTTCCTGAAGGAGGCCACGAGGCAGAACATCTCTGCTAACTTTAGTTTGCTATTTCCAGCCTAAATTTGTTCCTGGACAAATTCACCGTGGACAGAGTATCCTCCTCAGGTTGGACATTTCTTGTTCTATGCACCAGGGTTTTGTGGGACTTAAAAGCTTAGTTTCACTAACATCTGAGCCTTAAAACCCGGGGTGCATCTGGGGGAGAGTGCCTCATCCAGCCGAAAGAGCTCTAAACTGCAGACGATTGGGCATGGGGAAAGTATTTTCTGCATTCCTTTTCTAATGCACATAGGGGGAGAAAACCACCACAACAAAAACCACACCCACACACCCACACGCACACACTCCTCAGAACTGTCCCTTCAGAGAACTGAGAAGCTCGGGTATTTATCCACTGACTCCTGAGGCATCAGATCCCTGGCACTTTTCCTGGGCTGCCCTGCAGCTTGTGCTGGGAGACCCGGGTACGTGGCGGGAGCAGGGGGCTAGAGCACACCAGCACCGACCGCCATGGTGGTATTGACCTTGGAGGTGGGTCAGGGGCATTTGGGATGGGGCGCCAGGAGCAGCAGCCACAAATGAAGACATATATTGGCTTGTGGAACTGGGAATACAGGGGGAAGTCTGGTTTCAGGCAGTGCTGAGTCAAGGAGTTCAGATAATGCCAACAGGACCCGGCTTCTCATCAGCCTTTAGTTCTTCTGACACAGTGCTGGCTTTATTCCCCACAGTGGCTCCTGGCAGATCCAGGCATCATCCTCCCTCTCCAGGAACCCCGGGAGAACAGAATGTTTCTTTCCTAGCCCGAGCTGACGCTCATGGCCTGACCCGAGTGACCAGCCCGGCCCCCTTCACGGTCCGGGAGCCACGGTGTGCGATGAGCCAGACCTGAGTCATGCACAGTGGCGTGCTGATCGATGTCTAACAACGGGCTTTTCGGGAAAGTAAAAGCTTTGATTTGTGGTGTTTGCCTGTTTCTGCGGTGTACACACTGCCACCAATTCCAGTTACCGACGTGATGCCACCTGGCTCACCAAACTCCTGTCTCATCACCCGCTCTCGTGAGCCTGCTGGAGTCAGGTCAAGCTCACTGCCTGGGCTCGAGCCTCCCCTGAGCCACACCCCATGCTCTCCACGCGGACGAGAGCCGGAGAGCAGCGGTTCCTTAAAGACCAGTCGGGGAGACGTTAGGAGGATAAGAATGAAGACAGTCTTTAGTGGCAAAACCAGCAGGTGTCCATCAATCATATTAGGTTACTTCACATTAACAGCCTAATGCTGACTAGGAAATGACCTCAATATCTTACATTAATAAGCAATTGGGGGCACCCGGTTGGCTCAGTCGATGAGCATGGGACTTCTGATCTTGAGCCCTACCTTGGGTGTAGAGATCATTTAACAATCAAATCTGGGATGCCTGGGTGGCTCAGTGGGTTAAAGCCTCTGCCTTCGGCTCAGGTCATGATGTCAGCGTCCTGGGATCGAGCCCCGCATCGGGCTCTCTGCTCAGCGGGGAGCCTGCTTCCTCCTCTCTCTCTGCCTGCCTCTCTGCCTACTTGTGATCTCTCTCTCTCTGTGTGTCAAATAAATAAATAAAATCTTAAAAAAAAACCAAAACAATCAGATCTGAAAGGAGTACCTGAGCGGCTTGGTCAGCTAAGTGTCCAAGTTGATTTCGGCTCAGGTTGTGATCCTGGTGTCATGGGTCATGGGATCGAGCCCCGATCCCATGGGTCAGGCTCCTCGCTCAGTGGGGAGTCTGCTGGATATTGTCTCTCTCCCTCCCCTTCTGCCCCTTCCCATCCTCTCTCTTTAAAATAAAACAAATCTTTTATTTATTTATTTGACAGAGAGAGAGAGCATAAGCAGGGAGAGCGGCAAGCAGAAGGAGAAGCAGGCTCCCGCTGAGCAGGGAGCCCGACCCGGGGCTCCATCCCAAGGACCCTGAGATCATGACATGAGCCAAAGGCAGACGCTTAACTGACTGAGCCACCCAGGCGCCCCTTTAAAAAAATCTTTAAAAAAATACCTATAACTCATGTTCATAGGTCTGTAGGTCTCAGCTGGGCCAGTGGGCCAATTCTGCTCCGGGTGGCAGGGGCGTGGGGCCGAGTCTGCTCCGCGTGGCCCTCATCCTCTTTGGACAAGTGGCTACTTGAGACATGTTCTTCTCAAGGTACCCATAGGAGTTCCACAGGCCAAAAGCACATGAAAGTCCCTGTTCACAGGACATTGGCTAACATTCCATTGGCCAAAGCAAGTCACATGGCCAAGCTGCTGTGGGACAGAGACGTGCATTCCATCCACAGCGGGGGGCCTTGCAAAGTTACCTGGCACTCATAGGTTTGTGAAAAGCTACTGTGCATATTATTTGTGTTATTCTGCGAATATTTCTGAGCACTTAAAGCCTTACGGACATTCATCCAGGTCAGTAGGCATGGTTCTACCTGGCTGATTTAATATTTGCATAAAATTCCATAGTATAAACATACTGTAATTTATCAACCATTCCACTAATGAACTAATGAGCTAATGATGGATGTTTATGTTATATCAAAAATTTGGCCTTTTTTTTCTTTTTGTTTCAAGCATTGTGCAGTAAATATCCTGGTACATGTATTTGTATTTGTTCTTTTTCCTTTTCTTCTTTTTTTCTTAAAGATTTTATTTCTTGGGCGCCTGGGTGGCTCAGTGGGTTAAAGCCGCTGCCTTCGGCTCAGGTCATGATCCCAGGGTCCTGGGATCGAGGCCC
>LNAC01000191.1:522891-550871 GCA_002007465.1 Ailurus styani
CCTCTGTGAAATAAATAAATAAATAAATCTTTAAAAAAAAAAAAAGATTTTATTTCTTCACTTAACAGAGAGAGAGAGAGAGCACAAGCAAGGGAAGCAGCAGGCAGAGGGAGAAGGAGGAGCAGGCTCCCTGCTGTGCAAGGAGCTGGACATGGGGCTTGATCCCAGGACCCTGGGACCTGAGCCAAAGGCAGACACTTAACTGCCTGAGCCACTCAGGTGACCTGTTTTTTTCTTTCTTTCTTTCTTTCTTTCTTTCTTTCTTTCTTTCTTTCTTTCTTTCTTTCTTTCTTTTTTTTTTTCCTATAGCAGGGGTTGACAAACCAAGTTCCACAGACCAAATCCAGCCCAGTACGCATTTTTGTAAATAAAGTTTTATTGAGGGGAGCTTGGGTGGCTCAGTTGGTTAAGTGTCTGGCTTCGGCTCAGGTCATGATCCTAGAGTTCTGTGATCGAGCCCCGAATCGGGCTCCCTGCCTGGCGGGGAGCCTGCTTCTCCCTCTCTCTCTGCTGCTTCCCCCACTTGTGCTTTCTCTGTCTATCAAATAAAATCTTTAAAAAAATTTGTTTTATTGGAACATTGCCAAATGCATTCATTTCCATCATATCCACAGCTGCTTTCCCAGTACCCTGGCAGAGCTGAGTCATTGACACAGAGACTGGATGGCCCACAAAGCATAAAATATTTATTCTTTACAAAGAAAGTTGGCTGACCTCTGTTTCATAAGGTAGAAAGAATCCTGTTGTAGAAATGCTGGTTAACAGGAAAAGGGCATGAGTTTTAAAAATTTTAATAGATAACGACATAATTAATTTCCTGCTCTTAGAATATTCATTTTTCATTAATTTTAAAATGTATACATGCTTGTTGTAAAGATAAAAAGAATTACAGAAGTGCATAGAGGAGAAAGCCCATTCCTCCACCGCAATTATTCTTACCAGTTTGGTTGGTGTAGTAGGTCGGATCAGTACAAAGGCACACACACACACAGTTCCCTCCTTCCTTCCTTCCTTTATTTATATATTGAAAGATTTTATTTATTTATTTGAGAGTGCTAGAGAAAGAGAGCAAGACCATGGGGTGGGGGGAGAGGGTGAAGCAGACTCCCCGCTGAGCAGGGAGCCTGATGCAGGGCTCCACCCCAGGACCTCGAGATCCTGACCCGAGCCGCAGGCAGATGCTTAACTGAGGGAGCCACCGAGGTGCCCCTCCTTACTTTTCAAAAACAAGAATGGGGATTGGTTTATTCCTATAGCTACGATCCCTGAAATACTTCTGCATCATTCTGCGCTCTCTCTCATGGAGCATATCCAAAGAGGTGACTGTGTTTGGACACAAAAATCCTGGCAGCCAATGGCCTTACGGTAGAATTTCAATGCAACACATCGAGACTTCGACTATTCGTTGTTTCTGAGAAGCTAATAACCACAGTTTTGATGTCCTATGTCCCCGAAGAGCCATTTTCCTATGACTCTTGTGTTTTAGACCATTCAGTGGCTTCTCAGTTCATGGAGTTAAAAATCCAAAATGCTTACTGTGGCCTGCCCTCCGTGCCCTGGCCCTCAGCCAATCTCTCCTGTCCATTCTCCCCTTGGGCTCTGTGCCTTCTCTCATTTCCTCAAAGTTGCACCAAGTCTTAGCCTGGGATAGGCAGAGACTTTCAGTTAGGAGAGACAGAAAACCAATTCACACCGGCCTCTATCTATAGAAGCCCATTGGCTCGTGCTCCTGAAGAGTTCTAGAATGGGATAAGGAGTGGATGGCTCTGGTCTCCACTGGTTGCCTCTGGTCTCTGCTTCTTTTTTTTTTTTTTTTTTAAGATATTTATTTATTTATTTATTTGACAGAGAGAGAGAGCGGCACAGGGAGAGGGAGGAGCAGACTCCCTGCTGAGCAGAGGGAGCCCAATGTGGGGACTCGAGCCCAGGACTCCAGGATCATGACCCAAGCCCAAGGCAGGCACTTCACCGACTGAGCCACCCAGATGCCCCCAGTCTCTGCTGTCTGATCTTCATTCTCGGTCTCTCCCAATGCGAAGGGACATTGTCTCTAATTCTGTGTCCTAATTAGCTACCCTAGTGGAAGGAGTATTCTCACTTCCTCCCAACTGCTCTACAAGGGACCCGTGTGGATAACACCCCCTGAATCAGCTGAGGTCAGGTGACCATCCCCAAACCAATCTCCGGGACCAGTCACGCAGGATGCACTGATTAGGCAATCCTGGGTCCCGTGCCTCCCCTCCTCCCCCGCCAACACAGGAGGCAGAATCCACCCCACACCAGACTCAAGCAGGACAGTCAGGGAGTTCCCCAGATGGAAACCAGGGAGCTGTTACCCGAAGAAGGAAAATGGCTGCTGGTACGTGAAACAAGAGTTGTCAGCGACGGGCCCGTCATACCTGCTGTTCCCGCCGCCTGGGATGCCCTTCCTCCACTCTTCGCCGTGACAGGTTGGGTACAAGAGACAAAAGACTGAAAGTGGTGCACGTGTCTATTGAACGTAAGAGACTGGCAAGACTAGTGGATTTCAAAATATGTTTAAATTTAAAAAAAAGACTTTTATTTATTTGTTTGCCAGAGAGAGAGCACAAGCAGGGGGAGGGGCAGGCAGAGGGAGAAGCGAGATGCCAGCTGGGCTCCCCCCTGAACAGGGAGCCCCATGCAGGACTCGACCCCAGGACCCTGGGATCATGACCTCAGCCAAAGGTGGAGGCTTAACTGACTGTGCCACCCAGGCGTCCTGCAAAGATGTTTTTTAAAGCTCAGTTGCAGCACCTGGTGGAAATGCAAATTCTCGAGCCCCACCCTTTTCTCTCGGGTGGGCCCAGCATCTGTGTTTTCACAAGGCCTCCGGGTGATGCTGCTGAACATGTAAGCCTGAGGAGCCCCAGCTGAGGGTACTAATATTCACACACAGCGGGAAGCTATTGGATCCTCCGGTTGCAGAGACCCTATTTCTAGAGGCTTAGGCTTTGAAGAAGAACAAGTTGCTCATTAGTTACAAAAGCAGTGATCGTTTTTCTGGTGCCAGACTTAATTATTCAGATTGTTTCGTGCCATGTGGCTCCTGTGGCTTCCGGGGCCCAATAGGTGGGGTCTCTTAGCACCTGTTCAACACTCTCCTCTCTTGCCTAGAGGCCAGAGCTGAAGATGGGATGTTCCAGCCCCTTTCCCTTTGAAGCTGTGTGAGAGGGAGCTTGCAGAGGATGTCGGAGAGGATTTGATTCCCTTTCTGAAACATAAGTGGGGACAAATGCAATGAGCGAGGCCTTTTTTCCTTTCCTGTTGTTCTCGTCTGGGTCATGGATGTGAGGCCTGCACGTGCATAGCCATCTTGCAAGCAGGAGATGAAAATCGGTGTGCTAAAGACTGTGCGGTGGGAGGGGTGCCTGGGTGGCTCAGGTTTTTTTTTTTTTGTTGTTAAAGATTTTATTTATTTATTTGACACAGAGAGAGAGAGATCACAAGCAGGCAGAGAGGCAGGCAGAGAGAGAGGAGGAAGCAGGCTCCCTGCCGAGCAGAGAGCCCGATGCGGGCCTCGATCCCAGGACCCTGAGATCATGACCTGNGGTGTGCTAAAGACCGTGCGGTGGGAGGGGTGCCTGGGTGGCTCAGGTTTTTGAGCGTTGTGCTAAAGATGGTGCAGCAGGAAAGTAGAAGGAACCAGAAACACTGCTGGATACCAGCCGTGGACTGCCACCTTCTGACTTCTTGTCTTGGGAGAAAAATAATTCTCTTTTGTTTAGGCCACTGCCTGTTGGGCTGCCTGTTACTTACCACCAAATGAATTCCTTTTTTTAAAATTAAAATTTAAATTTTATTAATTTTATTTTTTTAAGATTTTATTTATTTGAGAGAGAGAGATTACAAGGAGGCAGAGAGGCAGGCAGAGAGAGAGAAGGAAGCAGGCTTCCCGCTGAGCAGGGAGCCCGATGGGGGCCTCGATCCCAGGACCCTGGGATCATGACCTGAGCCGAAGGCAGAGGCTTTAACCCACTGAGCCACCCAGGCGCCCCCTTTTTCTTTTTTAATTTAAAATTTTATTTACTTGAGAGAGAGAGCAGAGTGAGAGAGAGAGTACAAGCTGAGGGCAGGAGCAGAGGGAAAGGGAGGAGCAGACTCCCCGCTGAGCGGGGAGCCAGATGCAGGGCTTGATCCTAGGATCCTGGGATCATGAACTGAGCCAAAGGCAGACTCTTAACCAACTGAGCCACCCAGACGCCCCAGCTAAATGCATTCCTAATACACATACATAGTGTTTGGGGCCTATAGACTTTTCAGATCCTTTTTGAGATCCTAAGAATAAAAAAGACAAATATATTGACTCCAAAATACAAATGAAAAACATAAAATAAAAATTAATATGGGGTGTCTGGGTGGCTCAGTGGGTTAAAGCCTCTGCCTTTGGGGTGCCTGAGTGGCTCAGTGGGTTAATGCCTCTGCTTTCGGCTCAGGTCATGATCTCAGGGTCCTGGGATCGAGGCCCGCATCGGGCTCCCTGCTCAGCGGGGAGCCTGCTTCCCCCTCTCTCTCTCTGCCTGCCTCTCTGCCTCCTTGTGATCTCTCTCCCTCTGTGAAATAAATAAATAAAATCTTTTAAAAAATAAATAAATAAATAACTAAATGCATTCCTAATACACATACATAGTGTTTGGGGCCTATAGACTTTTCAGATCCTTTTTGAGATCCTAAGAATAAAAAAGACAAATATATTGACTCCAAAATACAAATGAAAAACATAAAATAAAAATTAATATGGGGTGTCTGGGTGGCTCAGTGGGTTAAAGCCTCTGCCTTTGGCTCAGGTCGTGATCTCAGGGTCCTGGGATCGAGGCCTGCCTCGGGCTCCCTGTTCAGCGGGGAGCCTGCTTCCTCCTCAATGTCTGCCTGCCTCTCTGCCTACCTGTGATCTCTCTCTCTCTGTCAAGTAAATGAAATCTTTAAAAAATAAAATAAAAAATAAAATAAAAATTNATATTATAGTAGCATTATTAATTGTGAAATTCAGTCTTCATACAAATGCCCCTAAATATGGAAAGTAATATGTTGGTTAGATTATTTCACTTTGCAAAAATGCAAAGTGATGTATTTGTGGAGATTGCTTAGAAGTCTTGGCAAAGACTTCAATGAAAGACTTCAAATTCAATGACTAATAATCTAATAACTTAAATTACAAAACTAATGTCAAGATTTTCTACAACAAAAAATGACATTGATCCAGGATATGGGTATATTAGAAAATCTCTTGTAAGACACGAGGTGAGACTTTTTTTCATTGTCAAACATTATGTGTGCTTTTCGGGATCACTGTAGGGCATCCTACAAATCCTAGAGTCTGATAACATCTATTACACTTTAAGCCAATTAAATATCCAAGCTCCTAAGATGAGAAAAGTACCACAATGAGTTTTAGGAACAGTTGAAGGGAGTGATTACCTTTTTTGTTTGAAACATTGACCCTCCAGAGTAGATACTGTGAATTGTCCCATAGCGTTTCACTCCTTCCTCTAGATTATTAGGTTTCCATTATTTTGCATTGACTGTCACTCTTAGTCAAAATGAATCATGACTGGTAGATAAACTTTGCTTGATTTTTAAATTATATGCATGTGAAGAAAATATTTTATCGATAGTGGGAGTGCTTACACACCTGGATACAACTTGCCCACACTCATAGAATTGTACACTTAAAATGGGGTGAATTATATGGTATATAAATTACATCTCAAAGAAAGCAGGCTGGAAAAAGAAAAAAAAAGAACATTTTAAAATGTAAAGAAAAAATATCTATGTGTATTACGATTCTCCAAAGAAACAGAATCAGTAGGAGATGTATGTGTGTGTATTACCATGTTATAGTATATTTATATAATCTCTTTATATGAGGAATTGGCTCACACAATATAGGAGGTTGACAAACACAAAATCTGCAGAGCCAATGTTCTCGTTCAAGTCCGAAGGCCAGCAGGCTGTGGTAGACCCAGGAGAAGGTGATGTCCTAGCTCAAAGGCCATCAGGCTGGAGCATTCTCTCTTATTCAGGACCGAGTCAATCTTTTACTTTATCCAGACAGTCAACTGATTAGATGCGGCCCACCACATTGTGGAGGCAATATGCTTTACTCAATCTACTGATTAAATGTTAATCGTATCTAAAGACGTGTTCACAGAAACACACAGAATAATACAGGTACATGGGCACCCCGTGGCCCAGTCAGGCTGACACAAAATTAACCGTCACACCATATATGTATTACATTAGTACAAAAGGGAAACAAAAAAGGAAGCTCTTTGCATGATATGCCTGTTAGCTTATTTTTATTTTGTCACTGAAAAAGTTATCCATGTGCATGGAAAATATTCAAATTGTAACAAAATGTTGTATAATTAAAAATAAAAGTCCTAGGGGTGCCTGACTTGCTCAGTCGGTGGAGTGTGAGACTTAATCGCAGGGTTGTGAGTTTGAGCCCCACATTGGGTGCAGGGATCCACGAAAAAGAAAATATTTTAAAAAGATAAATAAATGAAAAATAAAAATAAATACATAAATGTCCTAGACCCTCTGAGTCACTCACCATTCCTGATTTCTTGTTTTTGAAATACATTTTTGAGATATATTATGCTTGTACAAGCATAACTATGTGTGTGTGTATGTTTGTGTGTTTTGGAGATATTAAGCCAATGTGTAAAAATGATTGGTTCTATTTTTTTTTAATTTTTAATTTTATTTATTTATTTGACAGAGAGAGAGAGAGAGAGATCACAAGCAGGCTGAGAGGCAGGCAGAGAGAGAGGAGGNAGGCTCCCTGCTGAGCAGGGAGCCCGATGTGGGCCTCGATCCCAGGACCCTGAGATCATGACCTGAGCTGAAGGCAGAGGCTTTAACCCACTGAGCCACCCAGGCGCCCAAAATGATTGGTTCTAGAACAAGACACTCCATAGCCCAACATCCAGAGCCTAGCCTGGAGGACAGAGACAATAGGGTTCCTTGCAAAGCGTAGAAAGCTTTCTCCTTTATTCTCTGATAACAAGGTCACGCATGAGGCTGGGAGCCCTGTGGGAAAGGGAGACATGATTTAGAACAGCAGGCTTCAAACCAGGGTGCTAGTGCCCCTCGGGAGCCCAAAGAGAGTTTAAGGGAATCAGTTTATAGCTCCTCTGCTTCCTTTTATAATTTTCTTGCGAGATTTTCTTTCCCACTGCCCTCTGCCCAGTACGCCGTCTGTCCCTTTACAAAGGAGAGTCATACTTCCCTCCTTTTTTTTTTTTAAATATTTTATTTCTAGGGGTGCCTGACTGGCTCAGTTGGGGGAGCATGGGACTCTTGATCTAGAGGTCGTGAGTTCGAGCCCCACACTGGATGTAGAGATTACTTAAATCAATTTAAAAAGTATATATTTGAAGATTTTATTGGCAAAGAGGACCAAGTAAAATTTCCATTCTTTTGTTCATGGGTTTTTAAAAATAGATGATGGTGGAAAACAAACTATTATGGTATTGATATTCTGTGGGGGAAATTTCAGAGTGAAGAAACTGTTTTAAGATGTCAATATTTATGATGTGCAACCATTACACCCATTCAGCTACTTCAAAACTGTGATTTAAGAAAAAATATGGGCACCTGGGTGGCTCAGTGGGTTAAAGCCTCTGCCTTCAGCTCAGGTCATGATCTCAGGGTCCTGGGATCGAGGCCCGCATCGGGCTCCCTGCTCAGCGAGGAGCCTGCTTCCCCCTCTCTCTGCCTGCCTCTCTGCCTACTTGTGATCTCTCTCTCTCTGTCAAATAAATAAATAAATAAATCTTAAAAAAAAGAAAAAATATGCGAGTATCTATACAGTATTTTGAAAATGCCTTGAGGGGTGTCTGAGTGGCTCAGCCGGTTAGGTGTCTGCCTGCAGCTCAGGTCATGATCTCAGGGGCCTGGGATTGAGCCCCACTTTGGGCTCCCTGCTCAGTGGAGTCTGCTTCTCCCCTTCTGCCTCCCTCTGTCCCTCCTCCTGGCTTGTGCTCACAAGTGCGCATGCTCTCTTTCAAATAAATAAATAAAATCTTTAAAAAAGAAAATACCTTGAGAAAATAAGTGACCAAAAAGCTTGAAGACAATTAGGAAGAGGAGGGGGAGCCTGGTGGCTCAGTTTTCTGGCTTAGCAGATTGCGATGGGCGAAGAGAAAATCAGAGGGCTGAAGGCCTGGAGGGAAAGCGTGTGCAGTGGAGGGGAACACCAGGGAGGAGGGCCTGAGCCCACACCTGATTCTGACTAAGGGAGGGAGGGGCGTGGGCTGTAAGCTGGCCCTGCTGATGAAAGACAGCACAGTGGCATGGACAGGCAGAGAGCAGGCCCGGGGAGCACTCCCAGGACATTCCTGCACGCTACCTGCCATGGAGTAGGTGATGGCTAGGCTGAGGTGACCCTGCAGTGAGGTGTATGGACAAGCCTTGGCTGGGCCTGGGTGGAGGTTGTAGCGGAAACTTACAGAAGTCTCCAGTGCTGGGCCAAGGTGGAACTCAGCCCACGGCATATACTTAGGCAGCAGATGCTGGGAGTAAGCCTCGGGATGGGAGCCAACCAGATACCCCTTGGAGGATACAAGCTAAAGACCAGCTTACATGCAGGGTTAACACAGGTACACAGATGGTGCACTGCACAAATGCACCAGGCTGAAGAGGACTAAAATTCAGGGGTTTTTTTTTGTGTTGTTTTTTTTTTTTTTCAGGTTTTTTTTTTTTTAAGATTTTATTTATTTATTTGACATAGAGAGATTACAAGTAGGTGGAGAGGCAGAGAGAGAGAGGAGGAAGCAGGCTCCCTGCTGAGCAGAGAGCCAGATGTGGGCCTTGATCCCAGGACCCTGAGATCATGACCTGAGCCGAAGGCAGAGGCTTTAACCCACTGAGCCACCCAGGCGCCCTAAAATTCAGTTTTTGCTCTGGTCCAGAAGGAAATTTTTTCTGATTTGCCTTTCAGAGGGGGAACTTTTAAAAATTTACCTAAAGAGCCTCCCCGTCCACCCATAGGCTGGGGGAGATGGCCTACAAAAATATGTGTAAACTCAACATTCTTTAGTTTCCTTTCATAGTGGGAGCTCACTATGGGCTGTGTCTATAAGCAAGGTTCAGCCTGTAGACATGTATGGTTTGGTCCATGCAGTATTTTGATGCATAGCAAAATGTCACATAAAAATCCAGATTTCCTGTTTCCCTTAAAAAATAAGACCCACAGGGGCACCTGGGTGACTCAGTCATTGGGTGTCTGTCTTCAGCTCAGGTCATGATCCCAGGGTCCTGGGATAGAGCCCCACGTCAGGCTCCCTACTTGGCAGGAAGCCTACTTCTCCCTCTCCCACTCCCCCTGCTTATGTTTCCTCTCTCACTGTGACTCTCTCTGTCAAATTAAAAAAAAAAAAAAAAAACCNNGGGAATAAATGATAGGTCTTCATTCCTACATGGCAACCAAATGCTGCTGCCAGTGGATGGAGTACATGGTCTCCATTTTCCCCCAGTCCCCACCATTCCCTATTGTATCCAACGAGCTGGTTTCACTCATTTGCTTTACCTTCTTTCTTTCTTTTTTTTTTTTTAAGATTTTATTTATTTATTTGACACACAGAGAGAGATCAGATCACAGGTAGGCAGAGAGGCAGGCAAAGAGAGAGAGGAGGAAGCAGGCTCCCTGCTGAGCAGAGAGCCCGATGCAGGCCTCGATCTCAGGACCCTGAGATCATGACCTGAGCCAAAGGCAGAGGCTTTAACCCACTGAGCCACCCAGGCGCCCCTAAAGGTTTCATTTTTAAGTAATCTCTGTATCCAACATGGGGCTCAAACGTACCACTGTGAGATCAAGAGTTGCATGCTCCCCCAACGGAGCCAGTGAGGGGCCCTCAAAATTCCGGAATCTTAAGAGCCAGTTGTTGACATGGAGGCTGCTTGGCAGCAGCTCTGGCGGCAGTATCTCGGGATGTGCACCAGGAGGTGCAAAGCTACAAATGAGGACGTTTTCCCTCTCCTGCAAAGCCCTTCACCAGCACATCACTGCCGGAGGGAGGCTGAAACCCTCCCAAGGTCAGGCGTCAGAGAGAATGGCCAATTAGCCCCCAGAAGTCAGAACAGGCTTTGGCCAGAGAGGAGAAACTCGTAGGTCGGGGAAGGAATTGAGATCTGGACAGCTGATGGACTTTTTCCCAAACTGTGGACCCTCTGAATTAAAACCAGGGCTCTATGAGGGTGGGGATTCTTTTTTTAAAATTTTAAAAAAAGGTTTTATTTATTTGACAGAGAGTGGGAGAGAGAGCAAGAGCACAAGCAGGGGGAGCCGCAGAGGGAGAGGGAGAAGCAGGCTTCCGGCTGAGCAGAGAGCCCCACACGGGATTCGAACCCAGGACCCTGGGATCACGACCTGAGCTGAAGGCAGACGCTGAACGACTGGGCCACCCAAGCGCCCCAACTAGCAGCTCTTTCTTGAGGTGTGACTTGTCCCCACGCAGTCGGGACGTGACAGCAGGCCCGGGCTGGGGGAGAAAGCAGGCATCAATTTCGGCAGCCCCGACCCGAAATCAGGGCCAGAAAACCAGACTACAGCTCTCCGTTACCGCTCAGAGAGAGGCTGCTCCCGGGCCGCCGTAAGCTGGGGTTCCCAAAGGTGAGTTCAAGGTGGCTTCAAGCGTCCCGCACATGGTGACACGGAGTCAGGGGGCAGTGCCCGAGGAAGGTGGAATGAGCCCTGGGAGAGGTTGCTGGGTGTCACGGTTGGGCCTCTGCTTCTTTCGTGTCAGCCACGGGGGCGCCCACGTTGGGGAGACCAGAGGCAGGAAGGGAGGGACACCCCAACTCCATGACCCTGCAGAAATCCGGTTAAAATGCTTCACTGGCGGGGATCATGATGCTGAGGGGTGAAGTGATTTCCAGGCAGCCTCATCCCTACCCGTCCTCATCCCTCTTCCCGTTCCACTGTGGAAGCTCCCACCATTCAGACGAAACCCTCCGCCCAGAGATCGGAGATACGGATTCTCAGTGCTCAGCACAGACCTGGGCCCAGGTCCGCTGTTGAGACTGCCACCTCACCGCCTGCAGGCCTGAGGCCCGAGCTTTGACGGTCAGCCCCACAATGCTGGTGACCCTGTGTCGGTATTTTTTTTTTTCTTTTCTTTTTCATGATTTGAGAGCCTCAAAAAATGGAAGTGGCTTGAGCTTCTCTTACCCTTCGAGAAGCCTTGTGTGGTTTTTAGCTGGGAAGGTCTGGCCCACTTCCCCACTCCACAGCCTTGCTGCACCCCCAGGTGTCAGCCCCTAGTGAGGCGGAGGTGGGACTTTTGGAAAGATGGGGCCTTGGGTTGGGTTCCTCCAGAGGCCAGCCAGAGACAAAGATTCTGGTACCGTAGTTCATTTGGGAGGTGCTCCCAGGAGGTCAGCAACAGTGAGGCAGGAAAGGAAAGAAAGTCACCCCAGGGAGTTAATTTGCACCAGGCAACCTCGCTGAGGAAGTGGGGTGCAAAACCTCTGGAGGCATCTGGGAAGGCCCAAGGCAGCTAGAATACCTCTCAGACTTACCCATCTGAGGGCCGAGCCCCGGCCTGGTTGAGGGCTGCTAGTGGGACAGCTCCCCAGGACTCTTGCCTGCCCTGAGTGAGGTCCAAAGAATGTTCCCAACGGGAGAATCACAGGAACACGCAGTAGGAACCCCCAAATCTTGGTGGCTCATGTAGCAGTCCATCTGTAGTTTTTATTTTTTATTTATTTTTTTTTTTTATTAAAAGATTGTATTTATTTATTTGACACAGAGAGAGAGATTACAAGTAGGCAGAGAGGCGGGGAGAGGAGGAAGCAGGCTCCCTGCTAAGCAGAGAGCCCGATGTGGGCCTCGATCCCAGGACGCTGAGATCATGACCTGAGCCGAAAGCAGAGGCTTTAACCCACTGAGCCACCCAGGTGCCCAGCCATCTGTAGTTTTTAGAGGGGCTCTGGAAATTACAGTCACGCATGGACCTCAAGTCATGAAGCAGCCGCCATCTTGAATACTGCTGATGACCCAACTAGAGAAAAAGAATGCTGTCCAGAGAATCCCACATCTGCAATGAAATGCTCCAGCTAGAAGTGATGTATCTCTTCCACTCACAGCTCATTGGCCAGAATTACTCACAGGGCCCCACCCGACTGCAAGGGGAGAGGAAGTGCCCTCCCGCTTGAGCCTGAATGGCAGAGAGCTGGGTGCTCTAAGTACCACAACTTCCCACTGGCTCCAGCCATAACAGGATAACACACAAGCCCATGAGCATTTCATACATACGACTTCCTGGGACCAAGGTCCTCTCGATTTCCAGTCTTAAAATAATCAGATGAATTGGCAATATTGGGCCCACATTCCTGCCTCGAAACTCTTGGTTGAGTTGAGAAGTGACCATCTCCTACAGGTGAAATCATGCTTTCCTCCCAGTTCCCATGGGGCCCATTTCACTCCTTTATGTTTATTATTTCAGCGTCTGTCTTCCCCTCTAAAGAGTCAGGGACCATGTTTGCCTTATACCCCTAAAATTTCCTAGCACTTTCTCTCACTCCCCTAGTCACTTCCATTCCTACACCCCCACTGTTTCCTTACTGCTCCTCCAGCACTCCAGGCTTGTACACACCCCAGGGCCTTTGCACGGTGCTCCTGTCTGTCTGCTGCAAACACTCTCCCTCCAGAGCTCCTGTGGTTCCCATGCTTTCTGACTTGGTGCTGATGTGTATCCTTGGAAGTCCTGTGGTAAAGACGGTGGAGCCACACGGGCACTTGGCTGGCTCAGTCAGTGGAGCATGTGACTTTTGATCTTGGGGTCATGAGTTCGAGCCCCACATTGGGTATAAAGATTACTTAAAAATTAAAAAAAATATTACAAAAGATAGCGGAGGGCACCTGGGTGGCTCAGTCGGTTAAGTGTCTGCCTTCAGCTCAGGTCATGATCTTGGGGTTCTGGGATGGAGTCCCACGTCAGCCTCCCTGCTCAGAGGGGAGTCTCCTTATCCCTCTTCCTCTGCCCCCCAACTTGTGCTCTCTCTCACTCTCAAATAAATACATAAAATCTTAAAAAAAAAAAAAAGAAAAGAAAGAAAAGAAAAGAAATCTCTACATCCAACATGGTGCTCAAACCCACAGCCCTGAGATCAAGAGTCACTTGCCCCACTGACCAAGCCAGCCAGGCACCCTGACACTGAACTACTTTTTAATGTCAGGAGGTGCAGAACCTGGTGAAAAATGTAATACATTGTAAGCAGTAAGCAAGAGTCCTAGACATACATGGATCCCTTTCCCCTTTTGATATAACAGTGTGGAGAGTCCAGCTCAACTCTCCCCACTTTCAAATAACACCCTCACGGAGTTAACATTCTCCTGTCGGAGCAACGGCTAACATTCTTCACATTCTTAGCGGGGCATTCTTGGCCACTTGGGATTTTGATTTGAAAGCCTTGCCCTAAACTGGTTTCAATCTATCTTTGGTTCAGAAATGTTCTGATTATTTCCATAGCAGCTGCCTTAATTAATGAGGGTGATCAGACTGGATGAAAGAGGAAATTAATAAACCC
The DNA here is from genome assembly GCA_002007465.1 of Ailurus styani. Classification (NCBI taxonomy): domain Eukaryota; kingdom Metazoa; phylum Chordata; class Mammalia; order Carnivora; family Ailuridae; genus Ailurus; species Ailurus styani. Next base: position 536,446 of record LNAC01000191.1, read on the forward strand.
TTCCCTGGCCACGTCTGTAAAAGAGAAGAATGCTAACGGGCACAAATGACTTGACAAGGGGTTCTCACCTCCTTGGGGCTTTCAACCTGCAGTCACACCCTGAATCATCACCCAGAGACTGACACGTATGCCCAGGGTTCTCGAATGAATTCCTTCTAGAAAATAGAACCTTCGAACTGCATGAGGTTGGGCCCCCCAAAACATGGACTGGTAAAAACCAACCAACTTTGCCCATAGACTTCACAGTTGCATGATCTTGTAATGGATTGTTGTGTTATATTATTTTTTCATGGTGTTTTGTTGTCATGTTTTACAGTGTATTTTGTCTGTTTGTTATCTACCTTACAAGAAGGAAAACTCCTGGGGCACCTGGGTGGCTCAGTCGTTAAGCGGCTGCCTTCGGCTCAGGTCATGATCCCAGGGTCCCAGGATCGAGTCCCACATTGGGCTCCTTGCTCAGCGGGGAGTCTGCTTCTCCCTCTGCCACTCTGCCTGCTTGTGTTCCCTCTCTTGCTGTGTCTCTCTCTGTCAAATAAATACATAAAAATCTAAACAAACTAACAAAACAACCAATAACTCCAAAAACCAACAATGAAAACGGCCTGAGGTCAGGGGTCTGGTATTGTTCCCTTATGTGTCTTCAGTATCTATGTGAGTGTACAGCAAGTATTTGTAATATGTTTTTGGAATGAATAAATGAGTGATCTGATTAATATCCCAAACCAAAGCATTTAAAGAAAAAAAAATCTGAATTCGCAAGTAGATGGTTACAGTGAGAAATAGGAGATGAGTGAAATATGCATGAGTAGGAGAATGGGTCTATACATTACGGTATATCCACGTTTTGGATTATGGGATCATTTAGAACATGTTATGTTGAATGTAACAGAAAATCTAATACTGACTGGCTGAGGGGATCGATGGAGAAAGTTGCTCCTCATCTTGCAAAATCCTTGGCAACATAGGCCTTTGTTTGGGTTTGGTTCAGGGGCTTGATGCTTTTCCTCAAGGACGAGATTTCTTTTGATTTGTTTGGTCTGTCTCCTATGGCAGCTGCTGGACACAAAAGATGGCTCCCAATTCCATGATCCCAAGGTGCCCGTCAAAGCTCCAGCAGTTAGGATTTGATTTTATGATTTAGTTATGTTCAAACAGGGAGGGAGAGAGTTCCTCTTCCAGATGTCCCAGAAAATCGAGCCTCTCACTAGCTTAACTCCAGCCCTGAGCCCATCCCCGACCCAAGAATGATAGCCAGGAGATTGGCTCACATGGATTAATCTGGGTCTATGCTGCAGGGCCGTTCCTAGAGCTGCGTGCATGCAGCTTTCCTTAAGACAGTTCAGGGGAAGTGTGGTGACCAGAATGACAATTCAAGCATTTTCCAAAGAACACGGAACAAAGATATAATCTATTTTCTATGGTTAAATGATTACATTGATGTAAAAAAATACAAAAAACATCACACACTATTTTCTACGGTTGCATATGTATCTATGTAAACACATATAAAGAATTCTGGAAGGATCTACTGCAAACTTACAGTAGTGGTTATTTCTGGGGAGGGTCCCAAGATTGGGAACTGTAGTTAAAGGGCTATTTTATAATTATTATTTTTTTAAATCAGGGCTATTTTAAATTTACCTAGAAAAATGATCCTCAATCACAGGCAATTCTGCCCTCTGATGCGAGGCGAAATGTCCAGATATTTTTGGCTGTCACGAGGGGGGCTGGGAGGGGTAAGGGCTCCTAGCATTTAGTGGGTGGAGGCCAGGGATCCTGCTAAAAACACAGGAAGCACAGAGCCTTCTTCACAACCGAGAGTTATCTAGCCTGAACTGCCAGTAGTGCTGAGGACATTGAGAAACCCCGGTCTGTCTAGATTGTTACACTTTTTATAAGGAGATGGGGTTCAAATTTTACTTGCACAGTTACAAGTTGATTTTTTTTTTTAAAGATTTTATTTATTTATTTGACACAGAGAGAGAGATTACAAGTAGGCAGAGAGGCAGGCAGAGAGACAGGGAGAGGAGGAAGCAGGCTCCCTGCTGAGCAGAGAGCCCGATGTGGGCCTCGATCCCAGGACACTGAGATCATGACCTGAGCCGAAAGCAGAGGCTTTAACCTACTGAGCCACCCAGGCACCCACAAGTTGATTTTTTTAAAAAAGATTTTATTTATTTATTTATTTGACAGAGAGGTCACAAGTAGGCAGAGAGGCAGGCAGAGAGAGAGGAGGAAGCAGGCTCCTTGCCAAGCAGAGAGAGCCTGATGCAGGCCTCGATCCCAGGACCCTGGGATCATGACCTGAGCTGAAGGCAGAGGCTTTAACCCACTGAGCCACCCAGGCGCCCTTGATTTTTTTTTTTTTTTTAAGATTTTATTTATTGGGGCGCCTGGGTGGCTCAGCGGGTTAAGCGACTGCCTTCAGCGCAGGTCATGATCCTGGAGTCTCAGGATCCAGTCCTGCCTCCAGCTCCCTGCTCAGCAGGGAGTCTGCTTCTCCCTCTGCCCCTCCCCGCTCTCATTCTCTCTCTCTCTCAAATAAATAAATAAAATCGTAAAAAAATGATTTTATTTATTTATTTGAGAGAGAGAGACAGCGAGAGAGGGAACACAAGCAGGGGGAGTGGGATAGGGAAAAGCAGGCTCCCCGCTGGGCAGAGAGCCCAGGACCCTGGATCATGACCTGAGCCAAAGGCAGACGCTTAACGACCGAGCCACCCAGGCGCCCCATACAAGTTGATTTTTTTTTTTAAAGATTTTATTTTTATTTATTTCATAGAGGGAGAGAGATCACAAGGAGGCAGAGAGGCAGGCAGAGAGATGGGGGGAAGCAGGCTCCCCGCTGAGCAGGGAGCCCGACGCGGGCCTTGATCCCAGGACCCTGAGATCATGACCTGAGCCGAAAGCAGAGGCTTTAACCCACTGAGCCACCCAGGCGCCCACAAGTTGATTTTTTAAAAAAGGATGTCGTGGATGCCGTGACATGCTGTCCACACCCCTTCAGGACCAGTCCCTTATTGCTGCAGCGGTGGCCGAGAGTTTTGGCTGCTGATGACTCACAGTTCTAGTGAATTCTTCAGAAATTGCCCTTAGCTTAGAGGAAGCTGTTCTAAGATGACAAGTCCTCTTCAAGGGCAGCCTTTATCCTTGAGAAACCTCAGCACTTTTGACACCGTGGGACAACGCTTCTTTGTCATGGGGCCAGCCTGCGGGCGGTGGGATGTGCAGCAGCACCTCTGGCCTCTTCCCACAAACGCCCAGTAGCACCCCTCCTCCAGCAGCAACAACCAGAATGTCTCCAGGCCGCATGGGTGGCTCAGTGGGTTAGAGCCTCTGCCTTCGGCTCAGGTCATGAACTCAGGGTCCTGGGATCGATGCCCGCATCGTGCTCTCTGCTCAGCAGGGAGCCTGCTTCCTCCTCTCGCTCTCTGCCTGCCTCTCAGCCTACTTGTGATCTGATCTCTTTGTGTCAAATAAATAATAAAATCTTAAAAAAAAAATGTCTCCAGGCATTGCCGAGTGTTCTCTGGGGACCACGTCTGCCCCCCGCCCTGCATTAAGAACCACTGCCGGGTCCAATGCCTGGTTGATGCAGGGATACAAAGGCCAGGCCCCCAGCCTCCCTTCCAGAACATGTCTGAGGCCCATCCCGGATTTATGGCCCCAGAGGGGGTTGGCTGAGGCTTCCACTGCAATTGCCTCCTAATTCGATTTCTCCCTCTGCACCCCCTACTCCCCTCACCCCTTCACAGGTGTCATTTGCAAGAGATCTTCCCAGTAAACGGTCTACCCACAAAACCTCCCTCCCAGGATCTGTTCCGTGGGACTGAATAGGTCCAGGACTGAGATCAAGGCAGCAGAGGGCTTAAGTGACTTCTGGAAGGAACTGCCGCAGGTAAGAAGTGAGCTAAGACTGCGACCTGCCTCCTTATTTCAGAAATGGTCTCAAGCATTCAGCTTAACAACCTTTGTCTTCACATTGGGCTCCGCTGACGCCACAGGGAGCCTGGCTTTCCCATCCCCACTCCTACCCCATGTACGTTTCTATAATTGAAGGAGCAGAAGAAAAATGCATAGAATGTGAAACCTGGTGGCATTACCTCAATTGCTTTTTCTTTATTGCTCCTAAGCTACATACCTTACAGACAAGTCTGTCTGTGGGCTTTCAACCAGTTGACAGGCAGCAAGTCCAAACATGTAGACATTTCAACTACAGGTAATTAACACAACTGCTTAAAGGCCTCTGTTCAGAAAATGTTTTCCTTTGGAATAAAAATATGGATGTGAGATAAAAGGCCCATAGAAACGTCATGGTTGGTACAAGGTCATTGCTCAGTGGGAGGGCCCATTTCTTTTTTTTTTTTTTTTTAAGATTTTATTTATTTATTTGACACAGAGAGAGAGAGAGATCAGATCATAAGTAGGCAGAGAGGCAGGCAGAGAGAGAGGAGGAAGCATATTTATTTATTTGACACAGAGAGAGAGAGAGATCCGATCCCAGGACCCTGAGATCATGACCTGAGCCGAAGGCAGGGGCTTTAACCCACTGAGCCACCCAGGCGCCCGGGAGGGCCCATTTCTAACAATATGGGACAGTTAGGGAAGTTAGAGCTCTTACTATAGTAATAATTAATAATAATAATATATATTATTTTAATCATTATATGATATATACTAACAATAAGCATTAATTGAGCCATTGCTATATGCCAGGCACAACATGTTTTGTTTATACATATTTAAAACTTTTTTTAAAGACTTCATTTATTTGGCAGAGAGAGTGTGAGCACAAGCAGGGGGGGCAGCAGGCAGAGGGAAAGGGAGAAGCAGGCTCCCTGCAGAGTGGGAGCCCAATGCGGGACTCGATCCCAGGACCCTGAGATCACAACCTAATCTGAAACCAAGAGCTGGACGCTCAGCTGACTGCACCACCCAGGTGCCCTACTGTTCATTGTATCTTTTTTTTTTTTTAAGATTTTATTTATTTATTTGACAGAGAGAGATCACAGGCAGGGAGAGAGAGAGGAGGAAGCAGGCTCCCCGCTGAGCAGGGAGCCCAATTCGGGCCTCGATCCCAGGACCCTGAGATCATGACCTGAGCCGAAGGCAGAGCTTTAACCCACTGAGCCACCCAGGTGCCCTGTTCATTGTATCTTAAAAGGAAAACATAATGATGGATTAGTGATGTATTTTCAAGCATTGAAACTGGCAACTTTTCTGTAACACATAAGTATATTATTCAACTACTGATCCTTCAAGTGTCCCATTTTTTTCCAGTTGTGCATTTATATGCAAAAAACTAGGGGAGTTGATCCATTACTCAGTGTTTAACACATTCTGCTGCACAGCACATCTCAAAGGAGTGTTGCAAGAACTGGAACTGACTTTGTCACTCGTCTCTGTGCTCAGAAACCCTGACTTGGGTTTTGTATTGGTTTGTTTTTGCTTTACCACTGAAGGGCAGGATCTGATCAGGTTGAACTTCCTGTAGAATAATTCACAGAAAAGTTATTTATGGCTTCTTAATCTTCCTGATCTGAAGTAGCGACTTAGGGTAAAGGAAGAGTGTGTGGAGGAAGTGGAGCATAGAAGAAAAAAAAGAAAATGAGGAGGGGCGCCTGAGTGGCGCAGTTGTTAAGCTTGTGTCCTCGGCTCAAGTCAGGATCAGAGGCTCCTGGGATCGAGCCCCGAGTGGGGCTCCCTGCTCTGTGGGAAGCCTGCTTCTCCCTCTTCCACTCCCCCTGCTTGTGTGTCCCTCTCTCACTGTGTTTCTCTCTGCCAAATGAATAAATAAAATCTTAAAAAAAAAAAAAAGAGAGAAAGAGAAAGAGGAGAAAGAAAAAATGATGGTGATGACCAGCCTAGATGTCTTTATGGAAAGAAAATGTTCAAAATCACAGGCTGAGTAGTATATCATATTTAATGTCACATATATATATATATTTTATTATTTATTTGACAGATAGAGAGAGATCACAAGTAGGCAGAGAGGCAGGCTGAGAGAGAGGAGGGAGCAGGCTCCCTGCCGACCAGGGAGCCTGATTCAGGCCTCGATCCCAGGACCCTGGGATCATGACATAAGCCGAAGGCAGAGGCTTTAACCCACTGAGCCACCCAGGTGCCCTGGAGCCGCCATTTTTACGTGAGTTGTATGTTGCGCTGGGAGAGCAAGCAGGGCTGGGGAATGAAGACTTTGAATGATCAGATGAGCCTATGGTATCTAAACAGTGATGAGTGTGATTAACGTGGTTTGTTTGCAGATAAAACGTGGGCAGATTCCAAATGTACTACTTTAGTGTCTTTAGGGTTGACTTTAGGGTTGAATAGTGTCCTTCAAAAATTCATGTCTACCTGGAACCTGAGAATGGGACTTATTTGGAAATAGGGTGTTTGCAGATGTTAGCAAGTTAAAACAAGGTGATACTGGATGAGGTTGGACCCAAATATAGAATGACTGATGTGTTGGTAAGAAGAGAGAAATTTGGACAGAGAGGCCCAGACGCACAGCGGAGAAGGCCATGTGAAGACGGAGACAGAGATTGGAGGGATGCGTCTACGAGTCAGGGAACAATAAGCACCAGGCAGAAACTTGTGGTGGCCAGGAAGGACTGACCCTTGGAGTCCTTGAAGGGAGCACAGCCCTGTTGACACTGTGATTTCCATCTTCTGGCTTCCAGAACTGTGGAAGAATAAATATCTGTTATTTAAAACCACCAAGTTTGTGGTAATTTGTCACTGCAGTCCTAGAAAATTCACACTCATAATAAGAGAAATGAAAATTAAAATTATACTGACATGCCATTTTTAACCTGCCAATTTGATAAAGATCAAAAAGTCTGATAGAGATGGGTTGGGGACTTTTTTTTTTTCTTTTGTACTTTTCGAATACTGAAAACTGAATTAAAATTAAAATTTAAAAAGTGAACATATTGGGGTACCTGGCTGGCTCAGTTGGTAGAGTATGCAACTCTTGATCTTGGGGTTGTGAGTTCAAGCCCCACACTGGGCATAGAGGTTACTTTAAAAAAAAAATTTAAATAAATAAATAAATAATATTTTAAAAATTAAAAAGTTGAGGGACCTGGGTGGTTCAATCAGTTAAGTGCCTGACTCTTGATTTTGACTCAGGTCTTGATCTCAGGCTCATGAGTTCAAACCCCACATGGGGTTCTATGTTCAGCATGGAGCCTCCTTTAAAACAAATAATTAAATAAAAAGGAAGGAAAGTAGGAAGGAAGGAAGGAAAGAAGGAAGGAAGGGGGGAGGGAGGGAGGAAGGTAGGCAGAAGAAAGAGAGAAGTGGACAAATTTCTTTCACTAACATATTTTTTGCACAGCCAATGAACTAAGGTTGGGTTTTTATTTTTAAATGGTTGGGGAAAAAATCTAAATAATAATTTTTTTGACACATGAAAATTATATGAAAGTCGGGCGCCTGGGTGGCTCAGTGGGTTAAAGCCTCTGCCTTCGGCTCAGGTCATGATCTCAGGGTCCTGGGATCGAGGCCCGCATCGGGCTCTCTGCTCAGCAGGGAGCCTGCTCCCCCCGCCCCCGCCTGCCTCTCTGCCTACTTGTAATCTCTCTCTCTGTGTCAAATAAATAAATAAAATCTTTAAAAAAAAAGAAAATTATATAAAAGTCAAGTTTCAAAGTCTGCCAATAATGTGAATTGAAAGTCAGCCATGCTCATTCATTTGTGTTTTGGGCCTACAGTTGCGGAGGTGAGACATGGAGGAAGAGGAGCCACAAAGCCTAAAATATTTATCTGGCCTCTGGCCCTTTATGTAAAGTTTTTAGATTCCTGTTCTAGATAATGATGATGATGATGATTTTAAAGACTTTATTTATTGGGGCACCTCTATGGGTCAGTTGTTTAAATGTCTGCCTTAAGCTCAGGTCATGATCCTGGAGTCTCTCTCTATCAAATAAATAGATAAGATATTGGGCGCCTGGGTGGCTCAGTGGGTTGAGGCCTCTGCCTTCGGCTCAGGTCATGATCTCAGGGTCCTGGGATTGAGGCCCGCCTCCGGCTTTCTGCTCAGCGGGGAGCCTGCTTCCTCCTCTCTCTCTCTGCCTGCCTCTCTGCCTACTTGTGATCCCTCTCTCTGTGTCAAATAAATAAATAAAATCTTTAAAACAAAACAAAACAAAAAAAATAGATAAGATATTTAAAAAATGTATATTTGTTTATGAGAGGGAGGGAGAGAGAGAGAAAGAGAGAGAGAGCGAGCACGAGAGGGAAGAGGCGGGAGCAGCAGGCAGAGGGAGAAGCAGACTCCCCTCTGAGCAGGGAGCCTGACTCGGGCTTGACCCCGGGACCCTCAGATCAGGACCTAAGCTGAAGGCAGATGCTTAACCAACTGAGCCACCCAGGCGCCCCCCCTGTTTTAGATTAAAGAACAAAATAATCATTTGCATGCTTATAGAAATAGAAGGGGCTATTTAATATTGATGGCCATCCCATGAGGACTTTTTTTTCTTTTTTTTTTTTAAGTAAACCCTACACCCAATGTGGGGCTTGAACTCATGACCTGCAGATCAAGAGTCACATGCTCTCCATACTGACTGAGCCAGCCAGGCATCCCCCATGAGGACTTAAAAAGTTAAACAGCTCATGAAAAACTCAAAAGTAAACTGAGACTTTTCTTGCCTTCTTTTTTTTTTTTTTTTTTTTTTTTTTTTTTTTTNACAGAGAGACATAGCAAGAGAGGGAACACAAGCAGGGGGAGTGGGAGTGGGAGAGGGTAAAACAGGCTTCCTACTGAGCAGGGAGCCCCATGTGGGGCTCAGTCCTAGGACCCTGGGATCATGAGTAGCCACCTAATGACTGAGCCACCCAGGCTTAAAGAACATTAGAAAAGCCAGGGCTTCTGTAAACGTAAATAAGACCTTTACCCCACCTGTCTGGGTCTCCCTAGACCCTTGGAATGAGAACAGATCTTGGAATGAGCACGGATCCCAACCCCCTTTCCCTTATCTTATTGAAAATTCAAAGTATTTGATGTTAACAAAAAAACAAAGTGACCTAGAATGACATTTAAGTTTCACTAAAACTAAAGCTTCCTGTTTTTGTTGTTTTGATGGTGGGAAGAGTACTTTATCACCAATAAAACAAGTCTAAAGGGTTACCTGATCCCTTGAAAGTTCAGTACTTGGTTTATGATAGAAAATAGGCCCATGTAAAAAGTTAGGTTATAATAGGATGGTCAATAGCTGTATTTTTCAAACTTTTGGATCACGATCCACAGTAAATTAGAAATTTTATACTATGACCCAGCATACATATGTTTACACGCATACTGAAATAAAAGCATTGGTTTTAATATATGTCATTTAGTGCGTTCTGGTACTTTCTCTGTTGTTCCCTCACTTAAAAAAATATGTTGGGGCGCCTGGGTGGCTCAGTGGGTTAAAGCCTCTGCCTTCGGCTCAGGTCATGATCTCAGGGTCCTGGGATCGAGCCCCGCATCCGGCTCTGTGCTCCGCGGGGAGCCTGCTTCCTCCTCCTCTCTTTCTGCCTGCCTCTCTGCCTACTTGTGATCTCGCTCTCTGTCAAGTAAATANGTGCTCCGCGGGGAGCCTGCTTCCTCCTCCTCTCTTTCTGCCTGCCTCTCTGCCTGCTTGTGATCTCGCTCTCTGTCAAGTAAATAAATTAAAAAAAAAATCTTAAAAAAATATGTTGTATTTATTTATTTACTTATTTATTTAAAGATTTTATTTATTTAAGTAATCTCTACACCCATCCAGGGGCTCAAACTCACAACCCTGAGATCAGGAGTCTCATACTCCACTGACTGAGCCAGCCAGGTATCTCCCCACCCCTCTTTATTTTCCATTCCATTTTGGTCTAGTCTAGTCTGCTTATAAATAAAATATTAGTCATAACCCAGAAATTAATTTTATAACCTAGTAATAAATTGAAGCCTAAAGTGTGAAGAACACTGGTCTATCTTCTTTAGGATCATGGTCAAGCAGAATATACACATTGTACTTTATTCCCTTCTGTATCATTTGTACTTTTTACCACGAATGTCTTGCTTTTAGAACCACAATATTTTAAAAAGCAATTAAAAAAATTTTCATCTTAAGAAAAAAAGTCAAGGGCATCTGGGTGGCTCAGTCATTAAGTGTCTGCCTTTGGCTCAGGTCATGATCCCAGGGTCCTGGGCTCCCTGGACCCATTGGGCTCCCTGCTCAGTGGGAAGCCTGCTTCTCCCTCTCCCACTCCCCCTGCTTGTGTTCCCTTTCTCGCTGTCTCTGTCAAATAAATAAAATCTTAAAAAAAAAAAAGAAAAAGAAAAAATCAAAATATTTTCACAAAGATAGAAAGTAGATTAGTGGTTGCCTGGGGCTGGGGGTAGGAACAAAGATTAAAGATAAACAGCTGAGGGACGCCTGGGTGGCTCAGCTGGTTAAGCATCTGCCTTCAGCTTGGGTCTTGATCCCAGGGTCCTGGGATTGAGTAGGGATCAAGTCCTGCATTGGGCTCCATGCTTGGTGGGGAGTCTGCTTCTCCCTCTCCCTGCTGCTCCCCCTGCTTGAGTTCTCTCTCTCTCTCTCTCTCTTTTTAAGATTTTATTTATTTATTTGACACAGAGAGAGAGATCACAAGTAGGTAGAGAGGCAGAGAGAGAGAGGAAGCAGGCTCCCTGCTGAGCAGGGAGCCCAATGCGGGCCTCGATCCCAGGACCCTGAGATCATGACCTGAGCCAAAGGCAGACTTTTAACAATGAGCCACCCAGGCACCCTCTCTCTCCCTTTCTGATAAATAAATAAAATCTAAACAAAACAAAACAAAATAAAACACAAAAGCTTTGAGGTTTTCCTGAAATGACGAAAAAACTGCATTATATTGAAATAGTGCTAAAAATCATCAAATTGTACACTTAAAAGGGATGAATTTTATGACCTGTAAATTTTATTGCAATAAAACTGTCTTTAAAAAAGTGGGGGAGGGTGCCTGGGTGGCTCAGTGGGTTAAAGCCTCTGCCTTCAGCTCAGGTCATGATCTCAGGGTCCTGGGATCGAGGCCCACATCGGGCTCCCTGCTCAGTGGAGAGCCTGCTTCCTCCTCCTCTCTCTGCCTGCCTCTCTGCCTACTTGAAATCTCTCTCTGTCAAATAAATAAATAAAATCTAAAAAAAACCAAAACCAAAAACCGGGGGGAGGCTCCTGGGTGGCTCAGTCAGTTGGGCATCTGCCTTTGGCTTGGGTCATGACCCCAGGGTCCTGGGATCGAGCCCCACATCAGGCTCCCTGCTCAGTGGAGAGTCTACTTTTCCCTCTGGTGCTCTTGTGCTCTCTTGCTCTCCCTCTTTCTCAAATAAATAAAATCTTAAAAAAAGGGGGGGGGATAAAAAAGGAGAGGAACCCGAGGAAAGAGGAGGATGAAGACTTAGATTCCAACCAATCCTTCTGCAGGATTTGGGATGCAGTTTTTGAAAACCGTGTAACTTCGCCTGGCTCCAATCTTCCAGCCATCCCCAACCTCCGTGATTTCTGACAGCATGTTCTTGCTCACATCTGCAAATTGTCTCAGTCCTTGGGAATGCAATTCGTCAGGTTTTAAAACTTTCTGACAAGGTGAATAAGGTAAGGAAGCCCCAGAGCTGAACGTTCTCCCAGGGCCTTCTGAACCTCTCCCCTGCGTGTGTGATTCTCCTCTGATTACTTCTCCTTTCGTCTCTGTTTATATTTTGTGATTTCTTAAAAGTGAGTTCCTAGGCAACAGAGAGAGCTGGGGTGGTTGTGGTGCCCCACGAACTAGGACTTGGGGACCGGGCCGCTGGTACAGTCCTCCCCAGTCTGCTGCTCTGTAGCAGTCGATGTTCATACTTGAGTCTACGGAGCGACCTTTCCTCTTTCTGGAAATTGTGCCCCAAGTTTCCGGGGGGATTTCCCCTCCCCCACTTGGCCTCTCTGCTTCCAGTGGGGCTGACCCCCACCCTTGAGCTCTAAGAATAAGCAAGCGACTCAGCTCTGCCCAGACACCACAGGGCTCATCTCAGGCACCGGGATGGGCTCAGAGATGGGCATGTGACCCAAGGCCGTCCAGTGAGAGTCGGTTCTGGGATGTTTACTAGAAATACTGGAAAAGAAGTGCTCGGATGTAGGTTGTATCTGCTAAGGGCCACCGTATGGGGAAAGTCTATCAAAGAATGAAACTGTACAGCGTTGGTGGTAGAGTGGTGAGGTTAGCTGCCTTCCAAGAATGAAGCTGACGCACAGGAAACAGACCAGGAGATGAACGAGGAGACAGTCCTGGCTCGCTGTCTGGATCCATTCATACCTGAACTTGCTGCTACCTGGGGCCTTTGCAGTCAGGCGAACCTGTGAATTCTCACAATTTTATTTGGGTTTCTTTCTTTCTTTCTTTCTTTCTTTCTTTCTTTCTTTCTCTCTCTCTCTCTCTTTCTTTTCTTTCTTTCTTTCTTTCTTTCTTTCTTTCTTTCTTTCTTTCTTTCGTTCTTTCTTTCTTTCAAGATTTTCTTTATTTGAGAGAAAGAGAGCATGAAGTGGGGGGGAGGGGCAGAGGGAGAGGAGAGGCAGACTCCAGGCTGAGCAGGGAGCCCGATGACAAGGAGCTCAATCCCAATCACTAGCTGTTAGAATCCTGATTAATACAGTGTCCTTGGCTGAGCTAGTTCATCTGTTGTCTCCGTTTCCTTATCCGGAAAAAAAAAAGGGGGGGGGGACTGATAAAGAGATGTGGTGGGAACCCAATGAAACAGTTTATTGAAAACCAACAGGGAAGGATATAAATGTTATACTAATTCATACTATTGTTAAAATTTTTTGAGAATACCTACTCACTTCCCAACATCTTTTTTTTGGGGGGGGGTCTTTTTTCATATTAATAGAACTCCAATTTCTATTCTAGCTGACTGCCACTTGGAGTAAAAGTTAAATTTCCCAGCTTCCCTTGCAGTTAGGTATAGTCACATGACTAAGCTCCAGCCAATGAGATGTGAGTGGAAGTGAGTGGGTGCTTCCAGAAAGGAAAGGGTGTGCTCTCCCCTTTCTCTCCCTGCTTTCTGCTGCCTGGGATGCAGATGGGACAGATGGCACTCCAGCCAATACTGTGAGTCATGTAACTGTAAGAATGGCGAGCTAGAGAAAGTCAGAAAACAGACAGAAACCAACCAGGTCCCTGAGGAAAATGGACCCACCATACCAGCTCTCACCGGCTGACCTACGGACCTCTTTTACATCATGAAAGAAACTCCAACTCACTGAAGTCCCCAGTTGCTCATGTGTCTCTTACATCCAGACCCGAGTCTAATTGACTACCATTTTCCCTACACCCTGAGCAACACACTGCGTTATAATTAATGTTTTCTTTTTTTTTTTAAAGATTTTATTTATTTATATGACACACAGAGAGAGATTACAAGTAGGCAGAGAGGCAGGCAGAGAGAGAGGAGGAAGCAGGCTCCCTGCTGAGCAGAGAGCCCGATGCGGGCCTTGATCCCAGGACCCTGGGATCATGACCTGAGCCGAAGGCAGAGGCTTTAACCCACTGAGCCACCCAGGCGCCCATAATTAATGTTTTCATTTCGAAAGTCTGATGGATGAAAAACGACAATACTTTATCACTTCAAATTCATTCTTCCTAAGAGTTGATCTTATTTTTATATGTTTATGAGCCATTTGTTCCCTTTTATGTCTGCGAGCTGTCTACTCTCATTTATTTCTTGACTGCAGGCTCAGGCTGCCTCTTCTCTGTGGTTGCAGGACAGCTGCCAGCCACTCCTGGCTTCTGTCTCATGTCAGCAACCTCAGCAGGGAGAGCATCACTTTCCTGGATGATCCACCACGAGGCTGGGGTTGTCAAGGGGACAAGAAGACAAGCCACAACCTGGAGGAACACGTTTGCAAAAGACAGTAGTCACCCTTATCCACAAGGGATACGTTCCCAGACTGCCCACGGATGCCTAAAACCACGAATAGTAAAGTTTAATTTATAAATTAGGCACAGTAAGGGATGATCAACAATAACGAATAATAATATAGGGCAATTACAGCGACACACCATAATAAAGGTTATGTGAATATGGTCTCTCTCAAAATATCTTATTGTATTGTACTCATCCTTCTTCCTGGGGTGATGTGAGATGATAGAATGTCTACGTGATGAGGTGAAGTGAGGGGAATGATGCAGTCATTGTGATGTAGTGTAAGGGCTACTATTGACTTTCTAAGGATACATCAGGGCGCCTGGGTGGCTCAGTGGGTTAAAGCCTCTGCCTTCGGCTCAGGTCATGATCCCAGGGTCCTGGGATCGAGGCCCGCATCGGGCTCTCTGCTCAGCAGGGAGCCTGCTTCCTCCTCTCTCCTCTCTCTCTGCCTGCCTCTCTGCCTACTTGTAATCTCTCTCTCTGTGTCAAATGAATAAATAAAATCTTTAAAAAAAAAAAACAAAAA
>LNAC01000191.1:550907-563411 GCA_002007465.1 Ailurus styani
CTCACCCCATGANGGATACATCAGAAGGAGGGTCATCTGCTCCGGGACTGAGGTTGACCTTGGGTAGCTGAAATCGGGGAAAGTTGAACTGCAGATAAAGGGGGGAGGGTATTGTATCTAGTAAAAGCCTATAATCCAAAATACACAGAGAACTCTTAAAAATTCAACAGTAAGATGGGCGCCCGGGTGGCTCAGTTGGCCAAGCAGCTGCTTCGGCTCAGGTCATGATCCCGGGGTCTTGGGATCAAGTCCCGCATTGGGCTCCTTGCTCCTCAGGGAACCTGCTTCTCCCTCTGTCTGCCTCTCCCCCTGCTTGTGCGCTCTCTTTCTCTCTGACAAATAAATAAATAAATAAATCTTAAAAAAAACCACCCCAAACTCAACAGTAAGAAAACTAACAACCAGATTTAAAAAAAAAACAAAAAACAGGAAAAGACCTGAACAGATACCCCCCCAAAGAAAATATACAGATGGCAAATAAACATGAAAAGATGCTTTACATCATATGTCATCAGGGAAATACAAGCTAAATCTGTAAGTAAATACCACTAAACAGCTACTAGAATGGATAAAATCGAAAACACTGACACCACCAAATGCTGTCAAGGAAGTAGAGCAACTCTCATTCATTGCTGACAGGAATCCAGAAATGGTATAACCACTTTGGAAGACAGTTGGCCATTTCTCACAAAACTAAGAATACTCCCAGGGAGCCTGGGTGGCTCAGTTGGTTAAGCGTCCGACTCTTGGTTTCGGCTCAGGTCATGGTCTCGGGGTTGTGGGATCAAGCCCCATGTCAGGCTCTGTGCTCAGTAGAGTTGGCTTGGGATTCTCTCCCTCTCCATCCCCTTTTGCCTTTCCCCTTACTGCGCATGTGTGCTCTCTCTCTGAATTAAATAAAATCTTAAAAAAAACAAACAAACTAAAAAAAACACTAAGCATGCTCTTACCATACAATCCAACAACGGATTCCTTGGTTAAATCCAAATTAGTTGAAAATTTACATCTACACAAAACCCTGCACATGAGGGCGCCTGGGTGGCTCAGTGGGTTAAAGCCTCTGCTTTCGGCTCAGGTCATGATCTCAGGGTCCTGGGATCGAGGCCTGCATCGGGCTCTCTGCTCAGCAGGGAGCCTGCTTCCCCCTCTCTCTCTGCCTGCCTCTCTACCTCCTTGTGATCTCTCTCCCTCTGTGAAATAAATAAATAAAATCTTAAAAAAAAAAAACTTAAAAAAAAAAAAAACCCTGCACATGAGTNTTACATCTACACAAAACCCTGCACATGAGTATTTATAGCAGATTTACTCCAAATTGCCCAAACTTGGAAGGTTTCTTTCAGTAGGTGAATATGGTATATCCATTCAGTGGAATATTATTCAGAGCTAATATTATTCAGAGCTTATCAAGCCAGGAAAAGACATGGAGGCATCTTAAAAGCATATTACTAAGTGAAAGCAGTCAATCTGAAAAGGCAATTTGCTGCATGATTCCAACGATACGACATTCTGGAAAAGCTGAACCATTCTGGAGACAGTAAAAAGATCAGTGGTTGCCAGAGGTTGGGGGAAAGAGGGAGGAAGGTAAAGTACTGGGGATTTTCAGGGCAGTGAAATGATTCTGTATGATGCTCTAAAATGGTGGATTCATGTCCTTATATATTTGTCCAAACCTATAGATTCTGCAACAGCAAGCGTGAACTTTAATATTAACTATGGACTTCGGTTGATGATGATGTATCAGTGTGGGTTCACTGATCATATAAATGTACCATTCTGGTGAGGGATGTTGATAGCAAGGACAGTAGGTGCAATGGGGGAAGAAGGTTAATCCAGGAACTCTGTGCTTTCCTCTCAATTTTACTCTGAATCCAAAACTGCGCTAAAAAATGAGATCTATTTAAAAAAAAAAAAGAAAAAGGGATTGCCCCTGACTGGATCAGTGTGGGTCACATGTCTCTATCTGATCAACCAAGCATGTTGATGGATTGATTAGATGCAGGCACATGTCCCTCCCTGGAGCCTGGAGTGGAATCAGCCCTCCAACAACACATGGAATGGGGGTGGGGAGGGAGAGAACTTTAGAAAGAAAATGAGAAATAAGCGTTTGTTTCCTGAGAAGAGGAAAATGGCTATTGGGAAGATAAATCAATAGACATTGACTGTCCTAGGTCAAGAAGAGAATTAAATGCTGTAATCAGTCTGAGCAGTAAGTCCAGAGGCCATGAGGCGGTAAAGGAGATGGAGCTTGTGGGCAGACTGAAGGACGCATTCTGTTTTAGGTGTCTAATTAACTCACATTCAAGTCACTACTTGATTAACTTACTGGGCACCAAACATGGGCCAGATCCTATGCTTGGAGCTAAAGAGACTTTTGTGAATAATAACTCAGTGGACAAGTCCATTAATTTTCAAAGGCTTACTTAATGTTTATTCAATGAACATTTAGAAGACGGAGTAAATTTCACCACTCCAAAATTAAATTACAAATGGCCTAATTAGAATATTCATAATCCCTCCCAATCAGTGCATTTTCAGAGAATTCAAGGATTCAGAGGAAGCCAGAGCAGTCCCATGACTCACCATGACTGCCCCCTCCCCACCCAGGGCTCCCAGGACACATGGCTAACTTTTGACCTTGACTAACTATAGTGACCACTTAAAGGGAAGAAAATGCCCACCAAGAGTTGCCCATGGTTACTCTTGAATAGCTGGACCCCAAACTATGTGCGTCAATTTGGAGATTTTGTAATTGTTCAAAAGAGTGGGACAAGAACCATAAATTAATTTTTACATAGCCTTCAAAAAAGTTTTTTTACATAGCCTTTTAAAGCCAACAAAACAAATACTCTCTCTCTCTTTTATTCCCCAACTCTTTTTTTTTTTTTTTTTTTAAGATTTTTTTTTTTTGACACACAGAGAGAGAGATCACAAGTAGGCAGAGAGGCAGGCAGAGAGAGAGGAGGAAGCAGGNAGGAAGCAGGCTCCCTGCTGAGCAGAGAGCCCGATGCGGGCCTCGATCCCAGGACCCTGGGGTCATGACCTGAGCCTGAGCCTAACTCTTTAATATAACGCATGAAACAAAATACAAACTTCTTTTATTCTGAATTTTAGTCTCTGGACACTATGAAGTGGTTTTGTTAGTTTTTTAGATTTTTCTGCGCTAATACTGAACTGCTCCATTGCTATTTCTTTTTATCTAAAGAAGGTAACATCAATTTCTTTGTTCCCTCCACCCCCACATTGTTCCTGTTTCTATATTAAAGAGATGTTTAGGGCGCCTGGGTGGCTCAGTGGGTTAATGCCTCTGCTTTCGGCTCAGGTCATGATCCCAGGGTCCTGGGATCGAGGCCCGCATCGGGCTCCCTGCTCAGCAGGGAGCCTGCTTCCCCCTCTNCCTGATTCAGATAAAGACCTGCTACCTCATTAACTCTTTCGGTTAATCTTCGGTTATTTAATACTTAGTATGTACTGGGTACCATGGAAAACATTAAAGAAACGGACACTATAGGCTGTTCATTAAAGAATCAAGATTCAGTCTGTGTGATTTTAAGCGAGTTACTGAACATCTCTGAGCTTTCTGTTTCCTGAACTATCGAATAAGGATGAAATAGCACTCTTTCAAGGGTCTTAATTACTCATTTATTCAACAAATATCGTTTGAGTTTCTGCTCTGTGCTCCACACTCCTCCAGGAAGTAGGGACACAGAACGGCGCTATGAGTTTTAGCTCCATGTTGGGCGTAGAGATTACATAAAAATAAAATCTTAAAAATAAAATAAAATAAAACGAGAAAAGAGAGGGGCCTGGATGGCTCGGTCGGTAAAGCATGCAACTCCATCTCAGGGTCGTGAGTTTAAGCCCCACGTGAGGCGTGGAGCCTACTTTTAAATTTTTTTAATTTTTTTAAGAACTGTAGAGGGTTTTTGGTGGGGATGGAAGCTGAGTTATAAGCAGGAAGCATTTGTATGCGAGCATTTCTGGTATATTACCTAAAAAGATCTCCGAAGAAAAGAACATGCATCTTACTTAAGGCCCGCGTATTAGGTTGTCTATTCTATGTAACAAATTGCTTGAAAAGTTAGCAGCTTAAAACAATGAACTTTTATCTCACAGTTTCTGTGGGTCAGGGATCCAGGAGGGTTTGGCCGGGTGGTTCCCATCAGGGTCTCTCATCTGGCTGCCAGGCTGTCACTGGGGCTGCAGTCACCTGAAGGCTCCCTTAGGGCTGGAGATTTTTCTCAGTTTACTCATGTGGTTGCGGTAGGAAGTTTCCATCTCTTGCCACATGGGCCTCTCTGTAGGGCTCTTCATGACATGGCTTTGCTGCCTTCCCCCCCAAACAAGTGATTTAAAAGAGAAAGGGTGGCAAAGACAGTAGCTTCAGTGTCTTTTATAACCTGAACTCAGAAGACTCGGTGTATCATCGCTTCTGGAGAATTCTCCTGTTCATCCAGATTGCCCTGGTGCAACGAAGGGGTAGGGGCCACACAAGGGTCTGATGGCCAGGAGGCAAAAATTCGTTGGGATCCATTTGGAAGTCTGGCTACCGAAGTGCCCACAATTTTTTGTGATTCCTTTTCTCACTTAAAAATTTTTTTAGGGACTCCTGGGTGACTCGGTTGAGCATCTGCTTTCGGCTCAGGTCACGATCTTGGGGTCCTAGGACTGAGCCCCACGTCGGGCTCCCTGCTCACTAGGGAGTTGGCTTCTCCCTCTGCCCCTCCATCCCCCTCTTGCGTGCTTTCTCTGTCTGTTTCTCTCTCGCGTGCACGCAAAAATAAATAAATAAATACACTTTTTTTATTTTTTTTTATTTTTTTTTTTTAAAGATTTTTTTTTAATTTATTCATTTGAGACAGAGAGAGAGATTACAAGTAGNAAATTTTTTTTTATTTTTTTTTAAAGATTTTTTTTTAATTTATTCATTTGAGACAGAGAGAGAGATTACAAGTAGGCAGAGAGGCAGGCAGAGAGAGAGGAGAGAGGAGGAAGCAGGCTCCCTGCTGAGCAGAGAGCCCGATGCGGGCCTCGATCCCAGGACCCTGGGGTCATGACCTGAGCCTGAGCCCAACNACCCACTGAGCCACCCAGGCGCCCTACACTTTTTTTAAAAAATAAAAAAAATTTAAAAGTAGGCTCCACGCCTAACATGGGGCTTAAACTCATGACTTTGAGATAGAGTTGCATGCTTTTCTGACCAAGACATTCAGGCGCCTCTCTTTTCTCATTTTATTTTATTTTATTTTTAAGATTTTATTTTTATGTAATCTCTACGCCCAACACGGGGCTCTAACTCATGACAAGGAGTCTAAGAGTTGCACACTCTACCAACTGAGCCAGCCGGGGGCCCCTCTTTTCTTCCTTTCTTATTTTCTCATTCATTCATTCATTCATTCATTCATTCATTTATTCATTCATTTGACACAGAGGGAGAGAGAGAGCGAGAGGGAACACATGCAGGGGGAGTGAGAGGGGGAGAAGCAGGCTTCCTGTTGAGCAGGGAGCCCCACCTTGGGCTCCATCCCAGGACTCTGGGATCATGACCTGAGCCAAAGGCAGAGACTTCCCTGACTGAGTCACCCAGGCGCCCTCTCTTTTCGCTTTTTAAATCACTAGTCACATTTATACTTAATTTTGTACTCACAATTTTTTTTTTTTTTAAAGAAGCACGCACCTCCACAACCCCNAATCATCTAAACTTCAGGTCCCAGTAACCTAGGTCCATCTCTGGTCCTACAAAACTCTGCTTTTCGTGACACAAGGAAGTGTTAGAGGTTTTGCATACAGGGTCAGAATCAGGACCCAGTCCCAGGAAATGGTTTGCTCAGGCCCAACGCGGAAGGTGTAGATTTCAGCTCCTCCCGCCCGCCCTCCCTCAACATTCCTCTGAAAGCTGAAGCTGCGGGAATTAAACCAGAGGTGTTGATGAGTGGCAAAAAGATAAAGTCTTGTTTGCACATTGTAATGGGGTATTTAAACACTTTGACAATGATCAGGTGAGCTCCTTCTCCAGTATTGTATTGACTCCACTCTTCGGTAAGTGATCCTACCAGCCAGGAGAGCCCCTTGGCCACGTGACTGGGGCTCTCGCAAGTTAATAGACTTGCTTGGTTTCTTTTTGCTTAAGCCACACAGGTGAAGAAATGCAGTTTTGTTTTGTTTTTGTTTTTGTTTTTGTTCTTTGTTTTCTTTGTGCACTAACAAGCACAAAGCTGGCTTTTAAACGCGATTGCAGGGCGCCTGGGTGGCTCAGTGGGTTAAAGCCTCTGCCTTCGGCTCAGGTCATGATCTCAGGGTCCTGGGATCGAGGCCCGCATCGGGCTCTCTGCTCAGCAGGGAGCCTGCTTCCTCCTCTCCCTCTCTCTCTGCCTGCCTCTCTGCCTCCTTGTGATCTCTCTCTCTGTGTCAAATAAATAAATAAAATATTTAAAAAAAAAAAAAATGCTATTGCATTGCATCTCTTAACTTTTTGAGTCTCAAGCTGTGAATTAGCAAAAACAAACAAAACAAACCAAAACCAAAACAAAACACCAAAACAACAACGAAAAACAAACAAACAAAAAACAAACCTCAAAACCCCAACCCCCCAAAAACAAAACCCAACTCTTTTGGTCCTTGCTTGAATCTTCATGATCTGAGATAAATCAAACCCCGCCTCCACCCCCCACCTAATGACGTGTTGGGATTTGCTTAACAAAAGAAATGACCACCATTTATTGAATGCCTATTTTGTGTCACTGCATCTGCATATATTATTTCATTTGCCACTCATTTAACAAGGCATGACAGTCCTCATTTTGCAGATGAGGCTCAGAGAGGCTATATGATTTGCCTAAGGTCACACAGCATATAGGTGATCAAACTGGGCTGAAATGGAGGTCTGCCTGGGGGGTTGCCTGGAGGGCTCAGTCAGACTAGCACACCCTTGATCTCTTGATCTCAGGGTTGTGAGCTTGAGCTCCACGTTGAGTGTAGAGATTACTTAATTAATTTAAAAAAGAAACCGGGGTCTTTGGGTGGCTTAGTCATTAAGTGTCTGACTTCGGCTCAGGTCATGATCCCAGGGTCCTGGGATGGAGCCCCAGGTTGGACTCCCTGCTCAGTGGGAAGCCTACTTCTCCCTCTCCCACTCCCCCTGCTCGTGTTCTTGCTTTCCTTCTCTGTCAAATAAATACATAAAATCTTAAAAAACCAAACCAAACCAAAAATGGAGGTCTGCCTGGTTTAGTTGCTCGTGTTCTTTTCACTGTGTCGCCCTCCCCTACCAACAGATAAGGTCACATTTTTCCAATGTATGATTTTACAGTATCCAATAGTTTTCTGCATAATACTTACTAAATTTCATTATTTTAATAGTTACCTCTTGTTGTGTAACAAACTACACCAGAACATAGTTGCTTAAAACTATCATTTATTGGGCCTGGCTGGTTCATTGGGGGAGCATGGGACTCTTGATCTCGGGGTTGTAAATTTGAGCCCCACCTTGGGTGTAGAGATTA
This sequence comes from Ailurus styani, assembly GCA_002007465.1. NCBI lineage: Eukaryota > Metazoa > Chordata > Mammalia > Carnivora > Ailuridae > Ailurus > Ailurus styani. The sequence continues at coordinate 558,407 of LNAC01000191.1, forward strand.
CTTAAAAATAAAATCTTAGGGCGCCTGGGTGGCTCAGTGGGTTAAAGCCTCTGCCTTCGGCTCAGGTCATGATCTCAGGGTCCTGGGATCGAGGCCGCATCAGGCTCTCTGCTCAGCGGGGAGCCTGCTTTCTCCTCTCTCTCTGCCTGCCTCTCTGCCTACTTGTAATCTCTCTCTGTATGTCAAATAAATAAATAAAATCTTTAAAAAAAAATAAAATAAAATCTTAAATACACACACAATCCAATCACTTATTATGAGCCTTTTTTTTTCTTTAAGTAAACTCGACCCGCAGTGTGGGGCTTGAACTCACCACCCTGAGATGAAGTGTTGCATGCTCCACTGAATAAGCCATTCGATACCCCTCTTTCTTGTAAGTCTTTGGGTTGGTGTGGGATCCATCTGTGCATTACACCTGGGTTTGCTCATGTAGCTGCATTCAGCTGGAGGGTCAGCTGGGACAGCCAGATGGGCTGGGTCTCCCTCCTTCTGTGGTCTTTCTTTCTGGGCTTTTTCTGGCTTTGTAGATTCAGGTCAGAGTCCCAGGGCAGCGAAAATGAAAGCTGCAAGGCCTTTCATGATCTAGGCTCTAGAACTTGTGCAGAGTCCCTTCTATCCTGTGATATTAGTCAAAGCAAGTTCCGTTAAACTTCGTATATGTTTAAACCATGTTGACCTTTTCACAGCTATGTCTGCGGTGCCTAGAACAGAGCCTGGTACATAGACTATTTGCTGATATAAATGAGATCATCACAGTGTATTTCTCTCATAGCACAGTGTCTTTTTTTTTTTAAGATTTTTATTTATTTATTTGAGAGAGAGAGAGAGATAAGGAGAGAGAGCACATGAGTGGGGAGGAGAGGGAGAAGCAGGCTCCCCCCTGAGCAGGGAACCTGATGTGGGACTCGGTGACCTGAGCCAAAGGCAGATACTTCACCGACGGAGTCACCCAGGTGCTTCTAGCATAGTGTCTTATACATCAAAGTTCCCTAAGTGAGGGTTATTTATTTCCCAGGGGACATAAATAGTATAGGTAAACTCTTTTCTTTTTTTTTAAGTTTCCTTATTTTTTTTTAGTACCCTCTGCACACAAAGTCAGGCTTGAACTCACAACCCTGGGATTAAGAGTCACACGCTCCTCTGACTGAGCCAGCCAGGCACCCTCTTTTTAAAATGTAAACTCTATCCTCAATGTGAAGTTCAAACGCACACCCCAAGATCAACAATCGCATGCTTTTCTGACTGAGCCAGTCAGGTGTCCCTAGATGATCTGTTATTTCTAGGGAAACCTCAGATTTCCGCAGAATGATCACTGTTCTCTCCAACCTATCTCCAATTCTGTTATCTGATAACCAGTAAATTGCCAGAGATGCATAAATTAATGGAGAGGCAGTAGAAGATAAGAATGAAACAGTTGGTCATGGAGTTCAAGTCCTGGTCCAGCCTCTCATTAGCTAGGAGATCTTGGACAAGTCATTTAAACCAACCCTGTGCTCTTGTTTCCTCTTTTATAAAACAGGTATAATAATAGCTTATATTTCTTTTTTTTTTTAAAGATTTTATTTATTTATTTCACAGAGGGGGAGAGAGATCACAAGTAGGCAGAGAGGCAGGCAGAGAGAGAGGGAGAGGAGGAAGCAGGCTCCCCGCTGAGCAGAGAGCCCGATGCGGGCCTCGATCCCAGGACGCTGAGATCATGACCTGAGCCGAAAGTGGAGGCTTTAACCCACTGAGCCACCCAGGCGCCCAATAGCTCATATTTCTTGAGACTGATGAAAGAATTAAATGGGTTAATACTTGTGTAAAGTATTAACAAGAGGAGTTGGCACGCAGTTACTGTTACATAAAAGTTTATTATTATAATTAACTTACAGGGGCTGACTTCAGTTTCCAGTAGTGAGTCACTTTATTAAGATACAACATAGACTTTTGAGAGCTGTTCTGTTTCACCCAGCAGGCTTTAGAGAATCAGGAAACCAGTGAGATGAGCTCTGAGCAAGAGAGAAAGCAATCTTTCCCAGTTCATGGTTGGGTAGCTTTAATTTACCAATTTCTAATTTCATAGACACCGTTTAGATTTGTAACTGGAGTTTTCTATCAGTATGAACAAGGATGCCTTTGATGGGGAAGTCGACTTTACAGGCTTAAATAGAAAAAATATGTTATAGCATGGAACTTTCCTTTATTGTATTATAATTTTATTAGGAAAAATTTCTAACAAACTCAAAGGGAGAGAAAATAATATCATTAACCCCCATATCCATCATCTGGTAGTTTGAGAAAGCCTTGTCAACTATATTGTGGTTTGCCTATAAAACGGCATACTGCAAACTTTATTTATTTATTTATTTATTTATTAAAAGATTTTATTTATTTATTTGACACAGAGAGAGAGAGATCACAAGGAGGCTGAGAGGCAGGCAGAGAGAGGAGGAAGCAGACTCCCTGTTGAGCAGGGAGCCCCATGCAAGACTTGATCCCAGAACCCTGAGATCATGACCTGAGTGGGCAGAGGCTTTAACCCACTGAGCCACCCAGGCGCCCTAAGCCTACTGCAAACTTTAGAAAGAAAAAGGTGTATTGTTCTGGAAAAAGATGTCCAAAAATATGAAGTGAAAAAAATAAGTTGCAAAAAAAAAAAAAGTCTACACATTTTGTTTCCATTTTGTATAAAAACAATGTATTTTACCAGCACATATTTGTAACATTATTGTTTATTCTTACAGAGCCTGGAAAAACAGGAAGGAACAGCCCCTTCCCAGAAGGCCCAGCAAGCTTACTGCCACCAAGCAAACACACACAACCAGCGAAGGGGAGAAACCGGGTTTTCCTCACTGACTCATTTTGCAGTCCCTACTGGGTCTGCAGGGGTCGGGTTCCTCTCTGTCTCCAGCTCAGGCCTGGAGGGGCCTTGCCATCTTGGGGTTCCCTGTTCTTGGTTTGAACTCAACAATTCTCTCTCTCTCTTTTTTAAAGATTTAATTATTTCTTTGACAGAGAGATAGAGCAGGAACACAAGCAGGGGGAGTGGGAGAGGGAGAAGCAGGCTTGCCACTGAGCGGGGAGCCTGACGCAGGGCTCGATCCCAGGACTCTAGGATCATGACCTGAGCCGAAGGCAGACACTTAATGACTGAGCCACGCAGGTGCTCCTGAACTCACAATTCTCTTGACTGCACTTGGAACTATCTCAACAGGAAGCTCTAGTCTTCTGAAGTTCTCAGAGTGGAATATTTGTAAGACACACACCTCTTTCTCTTGCTAATATGCGTGCTTCCCTGGGCCCTGCTTTCATGCTTTATCATTTGGGTAGGGAGGGAAAAGCACAACGAGGGCGCCTGGGTGGCTCAGTGGGTTAAGCCTCTGCCTTCAGCTCAGGTCATGATCTCAGGGTCCTGGGATCCAGTCCCGCATCGGGCTCCCTGCTTGGTGGGGAGTCTTCTTCCTCCTCTCTCTGCCTGCCTCTCTGCCTACTTGTGCTCTCTCTCTCTCTCTCTCTCTCTCTGTCAAATAAAATAAAATCTTAAAAAAAAAAAAAAAAAGACCAACTACAGTGTCTGGTAAAGTTAGACATACGCCCACCCTATGACCCAGTAATTCCACTCTTGGGTTAAGAGAAATGAGTGCACACGGCCACAGAAAGACTTTTTCAAGAACGTTCATAACAGCGGTTTTTCCATAATAGTGCACACGAAATAAGCAATTGTTCATTGACAAGAGGACAGATGCAGAAAAAAAAGGTGGATGGCATAGTCAGAAAGGGGATTGCTCAACGATAAAAACAAATGAACTGCCGATGCATCCCATGGCCAACATGACTGAATCTGAAAAACGGTATTTGAGTGAAAGAAACCAGATACAACAGAGTTCATTCTGGGGGCACCTGCGTGGCTCAGTGGGTTAAGCCTCTGCCTTTTGGCTCAAGTCATAATCCCAGGGTCTGGGGATGGAGTCCCACTTCGGGCTCCCTGCTCAGCGGGGAATGTGCTTCTCCCTCTCCCAGCCACTGCTCCTGCTTGTGTTCTCTTGTGTCAAATAAATAAATAAAAATCTAAAAAAAAAAAGGTTCATTCTGTATGGTTCCATAAAGTCTAAGAAGAGGCAAAACTAAGGGTGACTGAGGTCAGAACAGTGCTTCACCGGGGTTTGGAAAGGGGCAAAGGGAAACTTCTGGAAGATGGAAATGTGTTGTGCTCCAGAAGACAGGCGCCAATGGAGACATTTCCGGTGGACACCACTGGTGCAAAGAGTGAGAGCACCTGGCATCTCGTGGGTGGAGGCCAGAGATGCTGCTAAACCCCACAACGGCCCCCTGTGTCCAGAACAGCCCCCTGCAACAGAGAGTTATCTGGCCCAAAGCATCAGCGGAGCTGAGTCTGAGAAGTGCTGGTATATGGTTTAAATTGCTTACACATGATCAAGGAATTTCCGCATCCTTGTGGGTACTTGCCATTATTAGAAGCAAAATCGGAGTGGCAGAGATGGCTAGTTACCCCGAGGGTAGAATTGTCACTGCAAAGCAGCTGCCCAGCGAGGGACATTTCTCAGCGCCCTTTATATCTGAGTCGGGCCATGTGATTCGTTCTTGCGAATGGAATGTGAGCAACAACAATGTGTGTTAGCTGAGGGCCAGGCAGTTGGGAGACACGTGTGCTTTGTCCACTCACTTCTCCCTGCGGGCCCTGGATGGAGGCAGACAGCACGGAGAGCCGTCAGTCCATGGGCGACTCGGTGCAGGAGAGCGATGTGAGCGGGAGTTAAACTTCTGTTAGGCAACCCTGAAATGTTGGGGTTTATTTGTTACAGTGGCTAGTGTTACTGTAATAGAGTAGTCAATAAAAAGTAGGGTCTCTGAAGGGCAGATCTTCCAAGCTGATCTGTTAAGGAGTAGTTAATCTCACTTGTAAATTCTCTGAGGGCAGGGATCGTATGGTACACATTTTCTTAATCCCCCATCACACTATGAGCCATCTTCCTCCCTCCCTCCCTCCCTCCCTCCCTTCCTT
>LNAC01000191.1:570275-583577 GCA_002007465.1 Ailurus styani
AACTTCCCACTGCTTTGACTTTAACGATTCCATGGAGACTATCTTGCACTTTCCCAGGATTTAACTAAGGCTCAGGCCCGGGGCTTGGCCACCTGGTTTCCACAGCTCCACTGGAAAGCTGGAAAATTTGCACAGTTCATTGTCCCCTTGTCTCCCAGAGATTTTCAGAGAAGTAGGCACCCAATCCCGGAGAAACCTCCCTGGACCAGGTAAGGTTAACTGGTGGCTTTTTTTTTTTTTTTTAATTGGTGGCTTTTTAACAAAAACTACCTTCTTTTCCTTATTTTAGATGGGAAGCCTTATGTCCAGCTGGGAAAATTTGGGTCTCCATTTAGGGAGATCAACTCTTTTGATTTTCCCGGGACGGAAGAGGGAGGTTTCTTGGATGCAGCACTTTACTAAAACCAGGAAGTTCTTAGGCAAACCGGGAGGAATTGGTCACCCTAGTCCTAGCCCAGATGTGGAGGGAAAGGCTGATTTTCAAGAGACGAAGATGAAAAGAAGTGGCACATCTGTTCTTGCAGGTGCTTTCGGTTTGTTCTTTTTTCCTAAATGACTTGAGTGCTCCATGCAAACAGGAGGTTCTTCACCTGTACCTAGTCTCTATTTCTTGAGAACAGGGCCCTAGCCTTCGAAGCCCCATACAATCATCAGGCTGTTCAGGAAATGGATCATGATCAGTAAAACTATTTTCTTTTTTTTTCTTTTTTTTTTTTTAAAGATTTTATTTATTCGTTTGACACAGAGAGAGAGATTACAAGTAGGCAGAGAGGCAGGCAGAGAGAGAGGAGAGAGGAGGAAGCAGGCTCCCTGCTGAGCAGAGAGCCCGATTCGGGCCTCGATCCTAGGATCCTGGGATCGAGGCCCACATCGGGCTCTCTGCTCAGCAGGGAGCCTGCTNCTATTTTCTACTCTACCCTCTCCTGCTCAAATGTCTCCAACGGTCTCAATCAAGTTTTTCATAGCTGCTTTTTTTTTTTAAGATTTTATTTATTTATTTGACAGAGAGAAAGAGAGATCACAAGTAGTCAGAGAGGCAGACAGAGGTAGAGGGTGGAAGCAGGCTCCCTGCTGAGCAGAGAGCCCGATGAGGTCCTCGATCCCAGGACGCTGAGATCATGACCTGAGCCGAAAGCAGAGGCTTTAACCCACTGAGCCACCCAGGCGCCCAGTAAAACTATTTTCTACTCTACCCTCTCCTGCTCAAATGTCTCCAACGGTCTCAATCAAGTTTTTCATAGCTGCTTTTTTTTTTTAAGATTTTATTTATTTATTTGACAGAGAGAAAGAGAGATCACAAGTAGTCAGAGAGGCAGACAGAGGTAGAGGGTGGAAGCAGGCTCCCTGCTGAGCAGAGAGCCCGATGAAGGCCTCGATCCCAGGACGCTGAGATCATGACCTGAGCCGAAGGCAGAGGCTTTAACCCACTGAGCCAGCCAGGCGCCCCGATAGCTGCTTTTTTAAAAAAAATTCTCTTTCAAGACAGTATTTTGCTTTGTTTAAAAAAAAAGACTGTAATTTTTATTTTGTTTTCCAGAGTCTAGGACAGTTCTACAGAATGTCCCATAATTTGGCTTTGTCTGATTGTTTCCACAGGTTTCAGTTCCCTTAAACTATTTTGGCAAAATACTACAGAAGTGATGATGTGCGTGTCCTTTCCTGGGGAACGATTTTTAAATTTCTAACAAGGTGACAGTTCAACCTTTCGGAGGAGAAAATATTGAAATCACTGAAAGGAGAAGTACCTTGGCCTAGCTCCTATCTACTTCTTAGCTGGTGAGACCAGACTAATTTTGGTTTCTGTTTCCCTCTGTGTGTACGTAGTTCAGTGGCCTCCTGTGTTCTTAAAAATGGACCCCCCGGGCGCCTGGGTGGCTCAGTGGGTTAAAGCCTCTGCTTTCGGCTCAGGTCATGATCTCAGCGTCCTGGGATCGAGGCCCACATCGGGCTCTCTGCTCAGCAGGGAGCCTGCTTCCCCCTCTCTCTCTGCCTGCCTCTCTGCCTCCTTGTGTTCTCTCTCNTTAAAAAAAAAAAAAAAAAATGGCCCCCCCGCCCCCGTCCCCATAGTAGGCTTTTTTTTTTTTTTGGTCAGCACTCTGCTAAAAAAAAAAAATACTTTTTTTCCCTCTTATTATTTTTGCACACAACTCAGTTTTCTCCAACAAGGCCCAAACTGCTATTGTTTGCTGCAAACTTCTTTGCATCCAATCCTTCCTCTTTTCAAGATAAGGCCTGTTTTTCCCAGGGCTCAGGGAACCACACCTACAAGAGCTGTTCCAGGCACGCAGGGCATTGTTTTCCTTTCCCTGATAAGCTTCTTTTGCTGAGAGCACTCCCTCTGTCTCTTACCTGTCTCCACATTGCTCTGCGATGCATTTTTATTTTCTTGTGATAGTGTGGCAGTTTCCGTTCGAATGCCAATGGGTTGTCTCTGTGTTGTCTGTTCTTGATAGCCGGTTAGCTGACCATCTCCAGAATCACGGGTTGATTCTAAAGCTTGAACAGAGCATGTGTCAGAACCCTTTGGGGGCACGTGGGTGGCTCAGTCGGTTAGGAATCTGCCTTTGGCTCAGGTCATGATCTCTGGGGTCCTGGGATCGAGCCCCCTGGTGGGCTCCCTGCTTGGCAGGCAGTCTGCTTCTCCCTCTCCCTCTGCCCCTCCCCCTGCTCCTGCTCTCTCTCTCTCTCTCTCAAATAAATAAAATCTTAAAAAAAAAAAAAAAGAGAGGCGCCTGGGTGGCTCAGTGGGTTAAGCCTCTGCCTTTGGCTCAGGTCATGATCTCAGGGTCCTGGGATCAAGTCCCACATCCGGCTCTCTGCTCAGCAGGGAGCCTGCTTCTCCCTCTCTCTCTGCCTGCCTCTGTTCCTACTTGTAATCTCTCTCTCTCTCTCTGTCAAATAAATAAGTAAAATCTTAAAAAAAAGAGAGAGAGAGAGAGAGAGAGAGAGAACCATTAGGAGGGTTTTTTAAACCCTAACTGCTGGGCCCTACCTCCAGAATTTCCGATTTAGTAATTGTGGGGAGGCGTGGAGGATCTGCATTTCTACCCTGTTCTGGGTGATGTTAATGCTGCTCGTCCATGGCCTACATTTTGAGAATCACTGGCATATGGGGGCATTTATATAATAGCAAACCGATGACATCAAAGTATTTATTTAATTAATTTATTTGTTTTTAAAGTAAGCTCTGCTCCCAACATGGGGCTCGAACTCATGACCCCAAGATCAAGCATTGCATGCTCTACTGAGCCAGGCAGGTGCCCCTACATTGAAATATTTTAAAGTAAATTACAGACATTATGGCACCCACAAAACTTGACAACCCCTCTTCCCTGAGGCTCAAACCTCTGCTTTCCTTTGTTCCCCACATCTACTCCATGTTGAAGTTTTCTCTGTTCTAGCTTCAATCTGCACCCCCACCTGCCCTTTCCTCCTGCTGTCCTAGCCCAAACACATGTCACCTTTCACCTGAATCCCGGAGCTACTTCCTACCTGGTCCTCTCCCACTCCCGCCCCCCTCCCCCATCACCCACATGATCTTTGGCACGTGAGTCAGATCATGTCACTCTGTCGAAAACACATCCAGTGGCTATTGCTATCACAATTAACTGCAAACTTCTTTTACAACTGACAAGAGCTTGCATGTCTCCCTGCCTGCCATTAACGTTTACTTCTTGGCTCGTCACGCTCCAGCTGCACCCAAGGGCCCCAGGTTCTGCATATACCAAGCCGTTCCTAAAACAGGTAACCCCAGTTGCCTCTAGGGATGGGAACTTGGCACCTCAGGGAGAGCAGAAGGAAGATTTTTACCCTGCCCCTCATAACTTTTTAATTATTTTTTAAAATATTTTATTTATTTGACATGACAGAGAGAGAGAGCACGAGCAGGGGAGCAGCCGGCAGAGGGAGAAGCAGGCCCCCCCTGAGCAAGGAGCCTCACCACTGTGGGACTTGATCCCAGGACCCTGAGATCATGACCTGAGCCGAAGGCAGACGCTTAACTGACTGAGCCACCCCGGCGTCTCTGTCACTTCTTGATTCTGAACCTCATTAACAGAGTGTCTATTCAAAGTGAATAAATGAACACAGTCTAAACTAATAAGTAGTTCTATGGTTGCTCTCTGGCCTATCGTAATAAGCTATTTCTTTTATATCACTGATCACAACGTGTAATTATCTTGTTTTTGTGTTTAACATTTTTTTTTTAAAGATTTTATTTATTTGTTTGACAGAGAGAGAGAGAGATCACAAATAGGCAGAGAAGCAGGCAGAGAGAGAGGAGGAAGCAGGCTCCTTGCCGAGCAGGGAGCCTGATGGGGGTCTCGATCCCAGGACCCTGAGATCATGACCTGAGCTAAAGGCAGAGGCTTTAACCCACTGAGCCACCCAGGTGCCCTGTGTTTAACTTTTGTTTTCTGCCCCTCCCTGCTGCTCCCCCCCCCCGTTTACAAACTCCCTGAGAGCAGAGTCTTGCTCTCTGTGGCTCCCCATTATATTCCCAGGGGTTAGCAGAGTGCTGGTAAGGGGTAGTAACTTGATGAACATTGTAGAATGAGCGAATCTTGTACAGTGGGCGTGTGCGGTAAAATCCCTGGGATTCGGAACTTGCATATCTGAACCCTGCACCTGCTGGAACGGAACCTCCAAGGGCTGTGAGTGTGTAGCACACTTAGAGCTTCGGCGTCCTCTGCAATTCCTGTGCCAAGTGGTTGTGGCTGTTTGAACCCATCAGAGTCAGCAAAATCACACTGGAATCATGTGAGCTACGTCGGGTCTTAGCTTTCCTGCCTGCAAAATGGGCAGAGTGGGAAAACATTCTCGTTCCATCTTTAGGGTTTTTGCCATATTCTTGTACTACCTACATTATTTATTTAGTTATTCTTGAAATCAATTCACTGATTTTTTCATATAAAATTTATATAAGTTTTATTTTAAAAGGAAACATCAGGGGTGCCTAGGTGGCTCTGTCGGTTAAGTGTCTGGCTCTTGATTTTGGCTCAGGTTGTGATCTCAGAGTGCTGGGATCGAGCCCCGTGTTGGGCTGTGCGCTCTGGGGAGTCTGCTTGAGATTCTCTCCCTCTCCCTCTGCCCCTCCCCCACACGTGCAAGCTCTCTATCTCTAAAATAAATAAATCTTTTTTAAAAAAAGGAAACACTGTATCAATAGAAACATAAGACATAAATCAATAGATTTATGTCAAGAAAGCCTTGACATAAATGGAAGGTAGAGTTAAAGACAGTGAAGCAACATAACATGATTACATTTTGGCTAGATACGGTTACTTGCTAGAAACTTTAGGATTTCTGATGGCTTGTCTTTTGTTCAAAAAAGAAATTGTACCACACTGAGACTTCCTACTGAAGGTAGAACTGGAAGATGATTACAAAGGGGTGATTTTCTCATAGTGCTATTCAGAGTTGTCTCAATATTTGACTAAAAATCATCTTATCTGCCCACGGGAAAACATTGCATTCAAACATCTCATTTCAGAAATGGGGAAACTGAGGCCCAAAATGGGGAATGTATTTTCCCCAGGACACTCACTGGGGATTTATCAAGTCCTTTGGACCATAAACTTTGATAATGGAAGTTTATGGTCTACACGGGACGAGGTCTGAAACGTAGCAAAACTCAAGAAACGTGTCCTAACATGACTGTTATTATTTCTCTTGTGTAGTTATCATCTGTGTAACTTATCTATATGGGGCAACGGACATTTGAATTTTTTGTTGTTGTTTAGTAGGCTCCATCCCCAGTGGAATCCAGTGCAGGGCTTGACTTCATGACCTTGTGATCAAGACCTGAGCTGATATCAAGTGTTGGACTTTTAACTGACTTAGCTGGCCAGGTACCCCGACATTTGGTCATTTTTGTCCTTAACTAAATTTTCAGTTTTTTGAAGGCTGGGAATGTATCTCATAACATGTTTTATTTATTTTATTTAGATAGTTACTTACGTATTTTTTCTTTTTCAGTAGTCTCTATTCCCAACGTGGGGCTCCAACTCACGACCCTGAGATCAGGAGAGTCACATGCTCTACCACTGAGCCAGCCCTCTGATTTTTAAAACATGTGTTATAAGGAGTGCCTGGCTGGCTCAGTTGGTGGAGCATGTGAATCTTGATCTTGGGGTCATGAGTTGGAGTCCCACATTGGGTGTAGAGATTACTTAAAAATAAAATCTCAAGGGGTGCCTGGGTGGCTCAGTGGGTTAAAGCCTCTGCCTTCAGCTCAGGTCATGATCTCAGGGTCCTGGGATCGAGCCCCTCATCGGGCTCTCTGCTCAGTGGGGAGCCTGCTTCCTCCTCTCTCTCTACCTACTTGTAATCTCTCTCTCTGTGTCAAATAAATAAATAAAATCTTAAAAAAAAATCTCAAAAAAAAAAAGAGAGACCAAAACAGCTTTTATTGAGATATAGTTCCCATACCATAAATTCATGCACTTAGGGGCAGTGGGTGGCTCAGTGAGTTAAGTGTCCCACTTTGTCTCAGGTCATGATCTCAGAGTCCTGGGATTGAGCCCCGCATCAGGCTGCATGCTCAGTGGGGAGTCTGATTGTCCCTCTCCCTCTGGTCCGCCCCCCTGCTCGTGCTCTCTCTCTCTCTCTCAAAGCAATAAAATCTTAAAAAAAAATTCATCCCCTTAAAGTGTACAATTCAAATACAAGTATATTAAGAAAATTAACAAGTGTACAATGGTTTTTAGTGGATTCCCATCTACAACCATCACTACAATCAATGTTACAACTTCTTCATCACCGCCCAAAAAACCCTGTACTCATCAGCAATCATCACTTTTCATGCCTTGTTCCCCTCCTCTCTTGGTAACCACTAAGCTATTTTCAGACTCTATGGTTTTGCCTGTCTGCACAGCTCATGTAAATAAACCTACAGCGTGTAGCCTTTGGTGAGGAACATCTTTTACCGGGCCTAAAGTTTAAGATTCACCCACGAAGCATGTATCAGTCCTTCATTCCTTCTTGTGACTGGATAATGGCCTGCTAGTGGCCACACAACATTTTGTTTACCCATTCATCAGCCGATGGACATTTGGGTTGTTTCCACTTTGGGGCTCTTATGAAGAGGGTTGCTATGAACGGTCACGTGCAAGTTTTTGTGGAGACATACATCTTCAGTTCCTTTGGGTCTGTAGCTAGGAGTGGAGTTGCTGAGTCATGTGGTAACTATAGGTTTAAACTTTTTAGGAGCTCGATTGTTTTCCAAAAGACCTGCTCCATTTTTTTGTGGTAACTTATAACATTTTGTGTCGTATATTCGTTTAGAACTTTTGGCTGCAACAGATCTATCTACTTCAGGAAAGGGTGGGCTTCTGAGGAAGAAATTCCTAGGAATCTTCCCTGTGGCATAATCTTTTTTTTTTTTTTTTCCCCTCCATGATCCTTCCTGAAAGCCAGCAAGAGCAGACTGAAGAAGCCTTGTAGGAGGAAGAGACTTGGGATCATCTCCTGTCACCTGCTCGGTCATGCTGCCATTTTGCTGCTCCTGGGAGGTCCCCAGTGAATCCCCACCTCTGTGCCCTCTGCCCACAGTGCCCTTTCCTCAGGTATTCTGAGGGCTCCTGTCTTGTCACCATTCCTGCATGACCTCAAAAGTCATCTCCTTTCAGGAGCCTGACCTGATATCCTTTTTGTTTTTTTTTTTAAGATTTTTATTTATTTATTTGACACAGAGAGAGAGATCACAAGTAGGCAGAGAGGCAGGCAGAGAGAGAGGAAGAAGCAGGCTCCCTGCCGCGCAGAGAGCCCAATGCGGGGCTCGATCCCAGGACCCTGAGATCATGACCTGAGCTGAAGGTAGAGGCTTCAACCCACTGAGCCACCCAGGTGCCCCGCCTGACCTGATATCCTAACGTGGCCTCACCAGCCCCCAGTCTCTGTTCTGAAACCCTGTAGTTATTTCTTTCATAGCATTGATCACTTTTTTTTTTCATTTGACACAGAGAGAGAGATTACAAGTAGGCAGAGAGGCAGGCAGAGAGAGAGGAGAGAGGAGGAAGCAGGCTCCCTGCTGAGCAGAGAGCCCGATGTGGGCCTTGATCCCAGGACCCTGGGATCATGACCTGAGCCGAAGGCAGCGGCTTTAACCCACTGAGCCACCCAGGCACCCCACTGATCACTTTCTGTAATGATTCTGCTCACTTTTGTGTTCATGTTGGGATGATCCATCCCTCTTCCCCGTCTCTCCACCCCCCAGAACTCAAGCTCTGTGGGAGCAGGTTGGTCTTCACCCTGCTATTTCCCATCTTAAAATAAGTGCGTGTGTGTTACTTGACACGGTGAAAGGGACTTTGATGATGTAATTAAGTGAAGGATTTTGAGATGGAGAGGTTATCTGGAATTATCTGAGTGGGCCCAGTGTAACGGTAAAGGGTTCTTGAAAGAGGGAAGCTGGAGTGTCAGAGAGAAGATGTGACAACAGAAGCAGGGGTAGGAGTAATGGGACTCGTGGCTTTGAAGATAGAGGGAGGCCTTGAGCCAAGGAATGTGGGCAGCTTCTAGAAGCTGGAAAGGCAAGGAGACAGGTTCTTTCCCAGAGCCTCTGGAAGGAATACGGTCTTCGATTTTAGCTCCATAAAACCCACTCCAGACTTCTGACATCTCCAACTGTGAGATAATAAATTTGTGTGTCTTTAAGCCACTTGGTGGCAATTTGTTACAACAGCCACGGGGAAATAAATATAGCACTACTAAGTACTTGGTCAGATGGTGAGTGAATGAAGGCCTTCCAGGCACTCCGAGTTTGGTTGGCCTTGGCCACATGGTCACAGGCCTCCACCATGCCCTCTAGCAAAGTTAGTGGTCTGCCCTTCAAGTTCAGTTACTTTCTCTATCTCTGGGTCTTGGGGACCCTGAGAGCCCAGGACCTTATTTCCTGTCCTTACATTTACATTTTAACCCAGGACCCATGATGCCTCCCTCTTCTGGCTCTCGCTGTATCAGTGTGTGCTTAAGTGGTTTGCTTTTTGGTTCCATTTTTGTTTTTTGGCATGTGGGGATTTCCCTCACTTTCTTGTGAACTCAGTTTCTCGCTTGAAAGAATATTTGTTATCTTTTCCCCAGAACTGTCAGATATTTTTGTAGTGGGAGGGGGGGCAAGGGGTTTCAAGTTTTCTGAGTTTGCTGTATTGCCGGGGAAGAACTGCCTTCACTTTTCTTTTTCAGTATCTTCTCTGCCTCCTTGCTCTGAATATTCGGTTTCCGTTCTTCAGGTCCCACCATAGTCCACCCTCTCTGCTTTTTAGTCCTTCAGCTGCAAATCCTTTGATTAACTAGCTGATTCGTTCCATTGTTTGTTGTTTGTTTTTAAGTGTATTTATTTATTTATTTAAGTAATCTCTACATCCAATGCGGGGCTCAAACTCATGAGCCCCAAAATCAAAAGTCACACGCTCTTCTGACTGAGCCAGCCAGGCGCCCCCTCTATAGTTTCTAATTCAAATTCACGCCGAATGGAAATCTGACAAGTCAACCTGTTTCCTGTTTGGCCCAATATTTTTGCAGCCAGTCACCTCAGAAACCACTAGTCAGCCCATGCATTGGCTGCTCTTGGAGCTGATGCCGAGTTAGGAGCCAATCAGTGGTGGTGTGCGCAGAAGTGACCAGTTACGTGGTACCAAAGACAGTGACTTCTGCTCTTCCTTTAGAAGAGACCCGGGGTGGGGACAGTCATCATAATTGATGTATAGTGGTTTATCCTTTTTTTTTTTTTTATAATGGCTCTCCTTAACAGACTCTGAAATCCAGTTGATTGATAATAGCCAGAGGGTGATTAAAAAAATATATATTTTTAAAGCTAGAATCTTCACTTGGCTTATGCATTCACCCCTGGCATAAATATTGTTTTCATGCCCCAACACATTCATTCCTCCAATGTTCCTCCTCTATAATTACTAAATAATTAGAAGAAGGCTTATTCTTTAAATAAGCTCACTGTCATCACTTTAAAACCTAACTTCATTAAAGAAAAAGAGAGAAAGAAAGGAAGGAAGGAAGGAAGGAAGGAAGAGAGAAAGAGAGAGAGGAAGAAAGAAAGGAAAGAAAGAAAGAAAGAGAGAGAGAGACTGCAATTCCAAAGCTATGGTCAGCGAACCTTTAAAAGCCCTTGAGACTCCATATGATGGGATGCCATGCAGCCAATAAAACATAATGAAGCTGCTCAGCACATCACACAATTTCACAGTGTGAAAAGATCTTCCAGATACCCACCAGAAGTGAAAAAAGTTAGGGGCAAAGCACAGCATAGAGTATACAATCGTTTGTGTCACAAGTGTATCTATATGTATATATGAGTGTTTATCTCTCTCTCTTTTTTTTTTTAAAGATTTTATTTATTTATTTGACACAGAGAGAGGGATTACAAGTAGGCAGAGAGGCAGGCAGAGAGAGAAGAGAGAGGAGGAAGCAGGCTCCCTGCTGAGCAGAGAGCCCGATATGGGCCTCGATCCCAGGACCCTGGGATCATGACCTGAGCCGAAGGCAGAGGCTTTAACCCACTGAGCCACCCAGGCACCCTCTCTCTCTCTTTTTTAAAAGATTTTAGTTATTTATTTTGGAGAGAGAAAGTGCATAGAGGTGAAGTGGGGAGAGGCAGAGGGAGAAGCAGACTCCTGGCTGAGCAGAGAACCGGCCATGGGACTGGATCCCAGGACTCTGGGATCATGACCTGAGCCAAGAGCAGATGCTTAACCAACTGAACCACCCAGGTGCCCTGTGGGTTTATCTCTAAAATAACACCTAAGGAACTGGTAATGGTGGTCGGGTCTGGGAGAGTAGTTGGGTGGCCAAGGGACTTGACCTGGCATCTTGTTTGTGGAATTTATTTAATTAAATTAATTTATTCATTTACTTTTATTTATTTTTTTTGAGAGGGAGGAAATGGGGGAGGGGCAGAAGGAGAGTGAAAATCTTAAGCAGGCTCCACGCCCAGTGTGGACTCCGATTCGGGGCTGGATCTCACAACCCTGAGATCATGCCCTGAGCTGAAATCAAGAGTCAGATGCTTAACTGACTGAGCCACTCAGGTGCCCCTTGTTTGTGGAATTTAAAAAGAATGAAAAAAAAGGTGGCACAGTGAGAGGGGAAATGTAAAAAAAAAAAGCCCCAGAGCCAAGGTGGGAAGATTTTGCTGGAGAGTCCTCAAATTTATCCTTCTCTGGAGGAGAAGGGGTGGGGTTGAATCTGGTTCCTCAAGGCCACCATCTCACAGACCATTGTCTTCCCACTTGTCACTTGAATTTATCCTGAGGGGGTGCAGGGAGTGGGGGATTTGGTTTTCAGTTCTATATACTAAGATTGGCAAAAAGGCTTGGGGTTATGACAGAGAATGTAGGGGCCAGAAAGTTGCTCTCCTTGCTCTGTGCCTTTAAGCATTTGACTGTGAATCACAGTGACAAATATATATCACACTGTGATTCACACTTCTATATATACTTACGATATAACTTTAAGAAACAATGCTTATTATGGGAGATCCATTTCGATATTTCATAAAATTCCATCACTGTGTTTTAAAATAATGGGCAAATCCCATGATGTTGATTTCCAAACCCACGAGTGGGTTTTGACTCACCATCTGGAAAACATTGTCTCATGAAGTCAACTCCAGTTACCACCTTTTGGAGGCACTGATGTGGCCATTTTCAAAGATGTCTTTCCCCCTCTGAAACAGAAAGCTCCAACTTTGGTGATTCTTCCATTTTGGAACTTTGAGCTGCCTTGATCCAAAACATGACCATTGTTAGAGAACATCTCTGTCTCCTCTCATGGCCCCCTCTGGTCCCATTCTTCTGCTAATGCTGGGAAGGTCCTAAGTTTGACATCATCGAGTTCATTTAGAATGATTTCATTAAAAGAGTGCCTGGGTAGCTCAGTCAGTTGAGCATCCAACTCTTGATTTCAGCTCAGGTCATCATCTCAGGGGTGTGAGATTGAGCCCTGCCTTAGGCTCATGTGCTGGGCATGGAGCCTGGTTAAGAGTCTCTCTCTGTTCTTCCCAACACCCTTCCACTCTTAAGAAGAAAACAGCTTCATTAATATGATCTCTACTTCTTTATGTTTTATGATGTCTAGTACCTGTTAAAATATTGCTTTTAAGAAAGAGGAACAAGGAAATCCATCATAATAGTGAAATAAAGGAAACAAACTGAATGTCTGCTAATAATACCCACATACTTATAAAAGAGCATGACAGCTCTCTATGTACTTCATTATAAGGTCCTTGCAAAGCAATTTCCACGATATATTACTAAGTGATAAGACAAGGGGCAAAACATTGTGGACACTATGCTCTTGTTTATATAAGAAGCAACACATCTGTAAGCTTGTGTAGGCATAGATTATCCCTTTAAGGAGAAGTAAGACAACGGTGATGGTGGGGGTGCCTGGCTGGCTCTTGATCTCAGGGTCATGAGTTCGAGCCCCATGTTAGGTATAGAGATTGCTTAAAAATAAAATATTAAAAAAAAAAAGAAAAGAGAAAAAAGGAGATGGTGATGGTGGTATCTCTGGAAAGAGGAAGATGCGTGAACAGGAGTAGGGAGAGGGTTTCTTTTTACTCTATACCACTTTATAACTTCTGATTTTCTACCATTATTAAAAAATTTTTTCTGGGACCCTGGGTGGCCCAGTTGGTTAAGCAGCTGCCTTCAGCTCGGGTCATGATCCCAGGGTCCTGGGATCGAGTCCCGCATTGGGCTCCTTGCTCAGCGCGGAGCCTGCTTCTCCCTCTGCCTGCTCTGTCTGCTGTTCCCCTGCTTGTGCTCTCTCTCTCTCTGATAAACGAATAAATAAAATCTTAAAAAAAATTTTTTTTCTTTTTGTATCTCTGATCATCATGTGAAAATTACTAATTTCACAACTGCATTAACCACAATGGGCACTTAAAGAAAGAGAGCTTTATTGAGATATGACTCACATGCCATAAAATTCACCCTTTTAAAAGGGTGTGCTGCAATGGTTTTTTTTTTAGCATATCCATAGTGTCACACCATCATCACCACTATTTAATTTCAGAATATTTTCGTCCCCGCGGAAAGAAATGTTGCACCCCTCCTTCGCCACCATCCCCTACGCCCCCATTCTCCAGTCCCTAGCAACCACTAACCTACTTTTTGTTTCTTTAGATCTGCCAATTCTGGACACCTCATATAAATGGAATCATGTAATATATGTCTGACTTCTTTCACTTAGCATGATGTTTTCAAGATTCACTCACGTTATAGGATGAATTAGTGCTTCACTCCTTTTTATTGCCCGATAATATTCCATTGAGTGGGTACTTTT
>LNAC01000191.1:584135-607855 GCA_002007465.1 Ailurus styani
AAAAAAAAAAAGCCCCAGAGCCAAGGTGGGAAGATTTTGCTGGAGAGTCCTCAAATTTATCCTTCTCTGGAGGAGAAGGGGTGGGGTTGAATCTGGTTCCTCAAGGCCACCATCTCACAGACCATTGTCTTCCCACTTGTCACTTGAATTTATCCTGAGGGGGTGCAGGGAGTGGGGGATTTGGTTTTCAGTTCTATATACTAAGATTGGCAAAAAGGCTTGGGGTTATGACAGAGAATGTAGGGGCCAGAAAGTTGCTCTCCTTGCTCTGTGCCTTTAAGCATTTGACTGTGAATCACAGTGACAAATATATATCACACTGTGATTCACACTTCTATATATACTTACGATATAACTTTAAGAAACAATGCTTATTATGGGAGATCCATTTCGATATTTCATAAAATTCCATCACTGTGTTTTAAAATAATGGGCAAATCCCATGATGTTGATTTCCAAACCCACGAGTGGGTTTTGACTCACCATCTGGAAAACATTGTCTCATGAAGTCAACTCCAGTTACCACCTTTTGGAGGCACTGATGTGGCCATTTTCAAAGATGTCTTTCCCCCTCTGAAACAGAAAGCTCCAACTTTGGTGATTCTTCCATTTTGGAACTTTGAGCTGCCTTGATCCAAAACATGACCATTGTTAGAGAACATCTCTGTCTCCTCTCATGGCCCCCTCTGGTCCCATTCTTCTGCTAATGCTGGGAAGGTCCTAAGTTTGACATCATCGAGTTCATTTAGAACGATTTCATTAAAAGAGTGCCTGGGTAGCTCAGTCAGTTGAGCATCCAACTCTTGATTTCAGCTCAGGTCATCATCTCAGGGGTGTGAGATTGAGCCCTGCCTTAGGCTCATGTGCTGGGCATGGAGCCTGGTTAAGAGTCTCTCTCTGTTCTTCCCAACACCCTTCCACTCTTAAGAAGAAAACAGCTTCATTAATATGATCTCTACTTCTTTATGTTTTATGATGTCTAGTACCTGTTAAAATATTGCTTTTAAGAAAGAGGAACAAGGAAATCCATCATAATAGTGAAATAAAGGAAACAAACTGAATGTCTGCTAATAATACCCACATACTTATAAAAGAGCATGACAGCTCTCTATGTACTTCATTATAAGGTCCTTGCAAAGCAATTTCCACGATATATTACTAAGTGATAAGACAAGGGGCAAAACATTGTGGACACTATGCTCTTGTTTATATAAGAAGCAACACATCTGTAAGCTTGTGTAGGCATAGATTATCCCTTTAAGGAGAAGTAAGACAACGGTGATGGTGGGGGTGCCTGGCTGGCTCTTGATCTCAGGGTCATGAGTTCGAGCCCCATGTTAGGTATAGAGATTGCTTAAAAATAAAATATTTAAAAAAAAAAGAAAAGAGAAAAAAGGAGATGGTGATGGTGGTATCTCTGAAAAGAGGAAGATGCGTGAACAGGAGTAGGGAGAGGGTTTCTTTTTACTCTATACCACTTTATAACTTCTGATTTTCTACCATTATTAAAAAATTTTTTCTGGGACCCTGGGTGGCCCAGTTGGTTAAGCAGCTGCCTTCAGCTCGGGTCATGATCCCAGGGTCCTGGGATCGAGTCCCGCATTGGGCTCCTTGCTCAGCGCGGAGCCTGCTTCTCCCTCTGCCTGCTCTGTCTGCTGTTCCCCCTGCTTGTGCTCTCTCTCTCTCTGATAAACGAATAAATAAAATCTTAAAAAAAATTTTTTTTCTTTTTGTATCTCTGATCATCATGTGAAAATTACTAATTTCACAACTGCATTAACCACAATGGGCACTTAAAGAAAGAGAGCTTTATTGAGATATGACTCACATGCCATAAAATTCACCCTTTTAAAAGGGTGTGCTGCAATGGTTTTTTTTTTAGCATATCCATAGTGTCACACCATCATCACCACTATTTAATTTCAGAATATTTTCGTCCCCGCGGAAAGAAATGTTGCACCCCTCCTTCGCCACCATCCCCTACGCCCCCATTCTCCAGTCCCTAGCAACCACTAACCTACTTTTTGTTTCTTTAGATCTGCCAATTCTGGACACCTCATATAAATGGAATCATGTAATATATGTCTGACTTCTTTCACTTAGCATGATGTTTTCAAGATTCACTCACGTTATAGGATGAATTAGTGCTTCACTCCTTTTTATTGCCCGATAATATTCCATTGAGTGGGTACTTTTGTTGAGCCATTTTTGTTGAACCATTCATCAGCTGATTGTCATTGGGGTTGTTTCCATTTTTGACTATTATGAATAAATACTATGAGCATTTCTGTACAGGTTTTTGAGTGGACTTATGTTTTATTTTTATTTATTTATTATTAGTTTTTATTAGTTTTTAAAGATTTATTTATTTTAGAGAGAGAGAGGGCAAGAGCACAAGCAGGAGGGGCAGAGGGAGAGTAAGAGAGAATCTTAAGCAGACTCTGTGCTGAGCCAGGAGCCTGACGTGGGGCTTGATCTCATGACCCTGAGATCAGGACCTGAGTGATGCTTAACTGACGGAGCCATCCAGGAGCCCTGAGTGGACTCATGTATTAAATTCTCTTGGGAATATACCTAGGAGTAGAATTGCTGGATCATAGGACAACTCTGTGTTTCACAATTGGAAATCACCACAAATTTGAACTGTCAAACTGTTATCCAAAGTGGCCGCACCATTTTACAGTCTTACCAGCAGGGTATGAAAGTTCCAATTTCACCTCATCCTCGCTGATGCTTTTTTTTTTGGTTTTAGCGCTCCCACAATGGGTACTTTTTAAGCATTTGGTAGCAAACGAATTTTTCCCAAAGCCAACACATTTAATAAGTCTCAGAAAGGAAAAAAAAAAAAAGAAAGAAGTGAAAAGTGAGCTGGGCTTCAGATTCTTCCACGGGTGGGTGGAGTCATTTGCTGGTTGTGGGGAGGGCCAAGCCTACTGCAGCCAGTCCAGGTGCCAATTTCAACTGGCTCATGCGACACCTTTGGAACAAAAAAATCACAGGTCACCGACCCCTGATCCAGGTTTAAAGCAAGAGGTGTGAACAAGTTTACTCTGGCTCAGAAGTTTCAGGCGGCTCTTTACTCACCAAAAATTTGCCTTAAATGTGATTTTTCACCGAGGTATTTTCCACTTTTAAGCAAAACAACAAATAAAGTATTCACTGGATCTCAGTCTCTTCTGCCTGTCTGTCTGACTCCCCCTCAGCTGTGTGTCCTGGCCAGGAGTGGAGAGGTTCAGAGTACACATAGCCTCGGGGTGGCGCCTGGGCCCCCGCCAGCTCATTTTCAGATTGCGTATTTCAAAACAGTTTTAGGCAGATGCAGGGCTTAGGTATCCAGCCAAGTCGTCTATTTTCACTCGCAAGGCAATTTCAGACTGTAATAAATATCAGGAGGCAAAATGAGGGGGGAAAGGAGGACCTTGTTACTAACCTTCGGGTATGAATCACTGCAAGCCCCAAGTTTGGAACTGCCATACGCTATCATTATTAACATTTATCTAAGGTGTCCTTTATGCTTGATACTGTTTTTAGGGCTTTCACTGTATTGTTTTAGTTAATTCTTACATGAAATATGCATTATTTTGGTTCCCATTTTAGGAAATGGAGGCACAGAAAGTTCAAGCAACCAGTCATTATCACATAGGTTTGTAAGTAGCAGAACCAGCTGAGCAAGTCAGGCAGTAGGTGCCAAAGCCCACACTCTTAACCACTAGGCTATATTGTCACACAATAAAAGAAGGAAGAATGCAGGGGACCCTGAGGGGGGCGGGGACAAAAGCAGAAGCTCTGGGCTACAACAAACAACTGAGAAACATTCACTCATCCCCTCAAAGTGCGTGGTTGAAATAGTAAATGCCTGGGTTCCCAGATCCCTTTGCAGCCAGGAGTCCCCATAGGGTCCCTATCTCCACAATAATGAGATGTAAGGGGACATTTGCTGTGGTGGCAGCGGGCAGTGAGGGAAAGATGGAAAATTTCAGGAAAGAGTTTTATGTCTGAAAGAAAAGTGGAGAGATATGGCATCTCTCTTGACACCTAATCACTTTTCTGCTTCCTGCATTTGAACTGGAATATGAAATGATGTGATTCTTCAGCTGTGGCAGCCATCTTGTGTCCATGAGGCAATAAAGTAAGGACAGAAAGCCAATATGCTGAAGATGGTGGAATAGATTTTTTTTAAAGGATTTTATTCATTTATTTGAGAGAGAAAGAGAAAGTGAGAAGGAGAGAGAGAGCACGCATGAGAGAGAGCATGAGCGGGTGGAGGGGCAGAAGGAGAGGGAGAAGCAGACCCAAGAGGGAGAAGGGAGCCCCAAGCAAGGCTGATCTCAAGACTCTGAGATCATGACCTGAGCTGAAGGCAGATGCTCAACAGACTGAGCCACCCAGGCGCCCCCTCATCCTGGTTCTTGATGAACACACTCTGGAACTGTCTGCCTCTAGACATATTATATGGGACAATTAAATGTCTTTATTGTTTATGCATCTATGGAAAGGCAGTAAAGCATAATAGCTAAGATCTTGGGCTTGTGAGCCTGGGTTTATGTTCTCCTGACTCCAGCACTTAGTAGCTTATACCCTTGGGCAAGTTACTAATCTGTTCAATGCCTCCATTTATTCACGTGTAAAATGGAGATACTAAAAGACCCACTCCTTAGGGTTAGCACAAGGATTAAATGAATTAATATATGCAATGGACTTTGACTTGGGTCTGGTAAATCTGAGGTTTCTGTGAGTGCTGACTAGGATTATTTTTTTTTTTCTGACAGAAGTTCCCCCCCCCCAATTTTTTTTCTTTTTTTAAAAGACGTTATTTATTTATTTGACAGAGAGAGAGATCACAACTAGGTAGAGAGGCAGGCAGAGAGAGAGGGGGAAGCAGGCTCTCCGCTGAGCAGAAAGCCCAAGGCGGGGCTGGATCCCAGGACCCTGGGATCATGACCCGAGCCAAAGACAGAGGCTTAACCCACTGAGCCACCCAGGTGCACCCCCCCATTTTTTTTATTTTGGGAGATTTCAAGTCTGCAGAAAATTTTCAATAATACAGTAAACACCTGCATACCCTGAATGTAGATTTACTAATTCTTTTTAAATATATTTTTTAAAGATTTTATTTATTTATCTGAGAGAGAGAGAGCATGTGAGAGAGCACAGGTGGCAGGGAGAGGGGCAGAGAAAGAGGGAGACACAGATTCCCCACTGAGCAGGGAGCGCAATGCAGGCCTCCACAAGTGGCTCCACATGGACGCAGGGCTGGATTCCAGAACCCTGGGATCATAACCTGGGCCGAAGGCAGACGCTGAACTGACTGAGCCACCCAGGTGCCCCTAGATTTACTAATTGTTTAAATTTTGCCAGATTTGCTCCCATGTATTTTTTCTCTCCTGTATGTGTGCGTACTTTTCCCCACTCGAATTATTTGAGAGTAAGTTGTAGGTAGGCTAGTTGGTGTGACTACTGGTCAGGTAGCCTGCTATTTGCATATATAATATGTGACCCAAGCGAAACCAATTGAACAAATTCCTTTTTTTTTTTTTTTAAGATTTTTAAGTAACCTCTGCACCCAAGGTGGGGCTCGAACTCACAACCCCAAGTACAAGAGTCTCATTGCTCCACCAACTGAGCCATCCAGGCAATCGTAGACAAATTCCTCTTTTGAATTTGAATCTTGGAATAGGGCGATGAGAATATAAGGGGAAAAGAATTGATCTCTAGATTTACTGCTGGTTCCAGAAAAGATATTTAGGATCTTCTTTTCCCCTCATTTCTGACATTTCTGGTCTGATCCTCTAGTCTTCCTGCCTATCGTTTCACTCCTTCCCAGAGTCTATTGTTGTTGCCTGCCACGAGAGCGCCCTGACCGGCCCTTGAGGAAATGAGCACCCATTCTGGGAGCATGGAGGCAGAGGCTCTGTGAAATCAGAAAGGCTGTGGGCAGAATCTCTTCATTTTTGGAGGGCTCTAGCCCTCCTAATAACCTTCTAATCTCATCCTCATCCTGTGCCTGTAGGCCAAGCCAATTTTATTGGGGTAGTTTCAGGGTTTGAGACTGCTCTTCCTGCCTACTGAAGGGTCTCACCCCCAGATCAGCAAAAGTGCACACATGCAGAGTGTTTCAATTATCAAATGCTGTGTGACAAACCACTGCAAAATGCAGTGGTTTAAAGCACAACCACTGGGGCGCCTGGGTGGCTCAGTCAGTTAAGCGTCTGCCTTCAGCTTGGGTCATGATCCCGAGGTGTTGGGATCGAGTCCCGCATTGGGCTCCCTATTCAGCGGGGAGCCTGCTTCTCCTCTGACCTTCCCCCCTGCTTGTGTGCTCTCTCTCTCTCTCTCTTTCTCCGTCTTCAGTAGTTCCCTGAGCCCCCAGGGACTAGAATGTGCAAAAAGGCTGACTCATAGGCCTGGCAGTTAGGACTAGCTGGGATCCTAGCTGGGGCTGTCGACTGGAGTGCCTCACTTTTTTTCCCACGTGGCTTGGGGTTTCCATAAAATGGTGGGCTGGATTCCAGGAGGAAGGAAGATGAAGCTGCCAATCATCATAAGGTATGAGCTGAAAGTCCTACCATATAATTTCCACTGTTTTCATTCATCAAACAGTTCTAGAGCAACCCCAGTTCAAAGAAGAGGAAATAAAGTCTAGCCCTTGATGGAGGAGTAGCTTATACAAACAGGAAGGAATGATAGCAGACATCTTCACTAACTCTTTACTAGGGCATGTCACTCATGTGGCTTAGATTTTAAGTCTAGAATAGTGTTTCCCAGATGTCGCTCAGTACGGGATTATGTACAGGTTTCATGAAAACCCTGCCAAAGTCAGCACAGAAGTTGCTTCCTTCTGGAAGCCTTTTTCGATACCCCTTGAGTTAAAAGCTCTACTCTTGGGGGCGCCTGGGTGGCTCAGTGGGTTAAAGCTTCTGCCTTTAGCTCAGGTCATGGTCTCGGGGTCCTGGGATTGAGCCCCACATCAGACTCTCTGCTTTATTTATTTATTTCCCAGAGGGAGAGAGATCACAAGTAGGCTGAGAGGCAGGCAGAGAGAGAGAGAGGAGGAAGCAGGCACCCCGCTGAGCAGGGAGCCCGATGCGGGCCTCGATCCCAGGACCCTGAGATCATGACCTGAGCCGAAGGCAGAGGCTTTAACCCACTGAGCCACCCAGGCGCCCCCACTCTGGTATTTTTAAGAGCTCGGGCAAGGTGTTTTGTAGCACATGTCCCACATTCTGGATTTGTCTGATTGTTTCTCCATAGTTAGGTTCGGGTTAGCTATTATTTGCGCAAGGATACTACAGAGGAGGCATAATGCCATGCTCATTTCATTGGATCAGGAGACCCACAGTACCAGCTTGATCCATTATTGGCGACGCTAAGTGATTGTGTTGGTGATTAGATCTCCTCGGTAAGGTGCTGTCTGCCAGCTCTGTCCACTGCAAAGCAAGCTACTCCGTGGGATGATACTTAGGGACTGAATATATAGTGCATTTACGATTGTCAAACACGCTTTCGACCAGTGGCTTTAGCATCTAATGAACAAGCCAGTGGCTTCTGACCTTGTTCGCTCCTGCGAACAATAAGGATAACAGTGATCCCAAAGGGATGCTTGTTTTGAGCATCCGTACTTGGCACACAATAAACGCTCCGTAAATGTTAGATATTACTGGACGGAGGCAAGTGTGACAAGACTAAGGGCAGGGCTAGGGCTGCATTCTAGTCCTCCGGACCCCGCCGCGGCTCCCTGGCAGTGAGCGAGGGAGAGCGGCCGGAGGCTCCACGCCGCCACGCCCTCGAGCCGCGGGAGCTGGGCCGGGCGGGGGCACCGAGCGCCCAGGCCGCGCAAGGCCCCCTGGGACCGGTAGTGCTGGGCGTGGCCTCGGGACTACATATCCCGGAGGCCCCCGCGCCGCGGCTCCAGCCGCTGCCGCCTCAGCCCCTCCACAGCGACGGCGGCGGCCGCGGCGGCTGAGTCGGTGGCGGCGGCAGTGGCGGCGGCTGCGGGCTGAGCGGCGAGTTTCCGATTTAAAGCTGAGCTGCGAGGAAAATGGCGGCGGGCGGTGAGTGGAGATAAAGGAGGAGCGGCGGCGGGCGAGGGGGTGGAGTGCGAGGTGGAGGGAAAGAGGGCGAGTCCCGGGGCTGCCGCGAGCCGGCGGTTGCGGCTCCGTGGAGGCGCTGAGGGGCGCGCCGAGAGGGGGGCGCGCTGAGATAGTTTCGGGGTGTCGGGGCCGCGCCGCTTCTCCGCAGCCTGGGGCGGCCCGCGGCAGGAGGAAGGGGAGTCGAGGTGGGGCGGCATCCGGCTTGGGGGTGCAGAGGGGTCCCCGCGCGGAGGGGTCCCTCGGACGAGTTTGGGGGGGACCGCGGGGGCCCGCTTTTCCCTCTTGTCCCTAAAGTTTTATCTTCTCCCAGCCCTCGGGGCTGCTTTAGAACGCGCCCCGCGTCCCCCGCCTCCCGCTGCCTCGGCTCCTTCGCAGTTATTCTCGAGAATTAGGGGGCGGGGGAAGCCGCACAGACCCCACCGCCCCCCACGCCAGCCGCCAAGTCGCACTCAGAATCGGGTTGCATTTGGTTGCTGTGTCTCCTCCTTCACTTGGGCATTTTTAGTATTTTAACTCGAATTATCTGTGGAATTTCATTTTTGGGCACGGGTAGGTTCTCCGCAGTTTTCTCAGTGAAAAGGCATTTTGCTACCTCTGGTGTAAAGGTTGGGAAATGGCAAATGGGAAGTTGGTGGATCCAATTTGGGGTTTGGCTGTCTTTATTAGTACTGTTTTTCCCGTCCCCATCTCTAATCTTACCTTACATGCATTGATTCAGTTTGTAATGGTTTAAATCGTCTTGCACATGCTTAACACACACACACACACACACACGAACACCCCAAAACCAAAATGCCACGAGCCGTTGGAAGGCTTAGTTGCTTCTAGTTTGAGGGCACTTGGGGTGGAAAAGTTAACCAAAAGAGCAGTTATGAGAGGGAGGAGGCATCGTTTCAAAATCTCACTAAGCAGGAGTTCGGGATTCCAAAATGGAATGACACGAAAGGTATGAAATTCTCCCGAAGTCGAAACTTTTTTCCCCCCCCACCGAATGTGAAGACTTCCTTTTTTGCAGTTTTTGAGCAGTGCTTCAAAGCCAACCTGTTTTTGTTATTAAGCCCGTACCGAACAGAAACAGGAAGGCGAGTACCAGCTGTCTTGCTGCAGTGGGTTTAAATGGATTTGAATGAGATGAGTGAGTGGTAGTAGTATTGAGTGAGATTGCTGCATCTCCTTGATTTAAATGCCTGGCCTCGGATCCACCTAACTGAGCCCTGGCTGCAAGAAAGCTTCGGTATGTGTTGCAGCAGGTTGTATAGAGGCTGATGGAAAACAACAACAAAAAAGCCGAGGAAGAAAGAAAGACAACAACAATAAAAAAAAAACCCACCCCCAAAAAAACCAAAAACCCCAAACATAGGTCTTGTGAATGCCCCATAAACTAAAGTGTTGAACGGAAACTGGAAGTTCATGAAATGTTTGTTCTTGAAAAAAATTTAAATTATTGCTCTATTTAGATAGAATGTCCAACTGGAAAGGTACACAAACACTGAAAAATGAGTAAACCCTCCAATTCAGGCAATTCGGGTTCTTGGAGGCAGTGACTATTACCGGTTTCTAGAGTGTCTTTGGTCTTTGGAATAATTATCTTAAGATTTTTTATTTGAAACATAGCTTTGTTGGGTACCAAAAACAGGAAAATAAAATGAACAGAAGAAAGGGAAAATGTGGTGGGAATATTATTTTCTTTTCACTGTCTTGAACAAGTGTTGGTAGCTATGAAGAAAAGGCTTCTGAACTTACACCCTTAAAGAAGTAACAGTTGAAGGCTGCCAGGGTTAATTGTTTGTATGTAAGATGAAGCCTTTGTTGGTAACATGTAAAATGATATTGAACACTATAGCTCCTGTCACTGGAGGTTGCTTCAGGTTCTGCATTTAAATGAGCAGTAATCTAGGTTGCTTGTGATCCTAAATTATAGTGGTATTTCATGTATTGATAGAAGTGACTTAATTGGCCAATCAGTATTAAAAAAAAGTGTATGTCAGCTTCTAGCCTATAGAACTACATTTTGGACATGAGGGTTGTAGAATAAGTGGGAAGCTGTAATGTTTCTAGAGCAGTTTGTAGGAAATATTTTTACCATAAAATATTCCTTACCTACAGAGGCTTTGAAAATGCAAAACAGCCTTAGTTAGCATAATTAACAGGATTTCTATTTTTATAAGTTTTAGAAGGATGGTTTTGAATTTACCAACACTAACAAGTCATTAAAAGAATTCAGTGATATTAGAGTTTAGGCTATTGGGGATTGTATTAAATAATTTCATTATATTTTGAAATTGTGTATACTGTTCATCTCCTCCCCCCCACCTGGTATAAGAGTTACTTCTTGGGGCACCTGGGTGTCTCAGTCGGTTGAGCGTCTGCCTTCGGCTCACGCTCAGGTCATGATCCCAAGGTTTTGGGATGGAGCTTTGCATCAGGCTCCCTACTCAGCAGGGAGCCTGCTTCTCCCTCTCCCTCTGGCTGCTACTCCCCCTGCTTGTGCGCGCGCTCTCTCTCTCTGTCAAATAAATAAATAAAAATTTTAAAAAGATTAAAAAAAGATTTCTTATATCAGGGATATATTCTTATCCCTGTATAAGAATTATTGTTTCAGTTCCTCCCCCCACCCCGAATAAATTAGCATTCATTCAGTAAGGAGTCAGTGTACTGTTGGGCCCTGGATCCTTTTTCTAGGAGATGCGAAATAAAAAAAATAGTTTCTTAAAAATTTTTTTGAAAATATTTTATTTTTATTTATTTAACAGAGAGAGAGAGAGAGCACAAGCAGGGAGAGCGGCAGGCAGCAGGAAAGGCAGAAACAGACTCCCCGTTGAGCAAGGAGCTGGATGTGGGGCTCCATCCCAGGACTCTAGGATCAAGACCTGATCTGAAGGCAGTTGCTTCACCAACTGAGCCACCCAGGCCCCCACTAAAAAGTAGTTTTTGAAATGGTTACTTACTAAAGCCTTCTCTATTGGTCTTTTAAAATAAACTTCCTTACTGTGTCAGGGACATATTAAAGATAAGTTGTTTTTTAAAAAAATTTAGTCTTTTGTGTGTTAACTTTATGATTCTAGAATAGTTTCTTTTAAAGACTGCTGTGTTTTTGAGAAATGTTTTAAAAGAATAATTTAAAAATATTTTAGTTTGGACAGTAGGGTAAGATAAAAAAAACCCAAACTACTATTGTCCTGTGCCAAATTGGTGTTAAAATAAATGGCTTTAGGGTTTTTTTTTTTTTTGCATTTTTTTAGACTGTATAATTTCAAGCCTTGGCCTGAGGATGTAGACTACTTTTGAAAACTTGATTTGTTGCAAGTTTAGAATGAGTATAGCCTCCAGTGGCTGTCTACACTGGAAAGCGACCACAATTTAATACAGTTGTTAGTCTAATGCTACCTAGGACTAGAAAAACGAGTTGTTGATCATGTTGACGAGTATCTCATGTAGTTAGTTTCTCATAGATTAAACCAGAGAGGACCTGTTCCAGTTTGGTTTGAACTTATTATATATTCTGTAATGTAGAATATTCTTTTTTTTTTTTTCATTATCGAGTGGTTAAGCTCTGAGAGCAGAAAATTAGTATTGGAAATGTATGTTAACTTTTCTCTTATAACTCAACAGATTAAAGAAATAGATGATTGTATGTTAGTTTATATCCTCAGGGATAACATTGAGATTGAGTGCTGCAGTAAAATGTAGGCATTTTCTTCCATTTTATTGAGTGCTTTTTGGGGGTGGGGGAAGGGGATTACAAAATGAACATTTCTCAGTTAAAGTGGAGGAGGGGCTCTATTGTAATGAGTCTTATTCCTTCATTTTGTTAGTGTTTGCTAGGTAAATTCATTTAGCCCGTTGGTTTTCTGATAGGGTTTCTGGGAGATTGTTTTGGGTTAAGGGTTCAGTTTATCCAGAATCTAACCTTATTTTCAGCTCCTAACAAATGATGGAATTGACTTGAATTTAATCACCTTTCCCTTTCCTACCTTCTGGTGGAGAGTTGTTAAATGAACAGAAAAATGGCCAGAAGATACACAGCAGGAGTTGAAGGGGAGACCTGTGCTTGTCTAGGAGGCTGATTTATCCACAGACTGGATAATCTTAGACTACATAGTGCCAGTTCCCAACTTTGTCAGCATTAACTCAGTTTGGTAGGTTCTGCCGGCCTGGGTCAATTTACAGGGGGGCAGTAATAAAGGGTTATTTAGCTGTAGTAAATTTTGTGGCCTAGAGGCAAAGGAAAGAAGTCTGATCTGTCTGGCAAACGGGTTTTACCCATTTCAAAGAATATTTTTAGAGCAAACGGACTAGTCTCTTCTGTTAGTCTTTTTTCCTATTTTTCATTAGGAATGTCTGTGTCCTGTTTTTTTTTTTCTGTTAACATTTTTTTTTTTATCGATATGTTCTAGGAAAGTGTGTGACTTTTTTTTTTTTGAGTGTAACTTTTCTTGTCTGTTGGTCACCTATGTAGGTATTCTTCTGAAATGTTTAATTTCTTTGGTTAGAGGTTATGAGTAAGGATTCTGAAGTTTCACTTTTTGGAAACGAGGCTGATTAGATTGCTAAATTTAACTCTTCATCATCAATGTAAGGATGAAAAGCGAATGAATATTGGCATGGGTACCACATAGTAATGGATAATCTACTGCTCCCTGGGGCTTTGCTTTTGGTAGCTATGGCAGCTGAGTAGGAGTGGTAGATGGATAGATGGGAAAAGGCTGCAGAAGTCAGCATAATCCTCAATTAGGATAAGCCTCATGGTTAATTGAATGTTGAGCGTACAGGTTAAATCCCATTATAACAAACTCCAGGGGACTAGCTAAATTATTTGGTTGTACTGGGATTGAGTTTTTTTGAATATTCTTTGAAATAGATTAGTCTTTTTGTTTTTGTTAGAGGTGTTGAAAAATTTTTATTTATTTTAACAATTTGACAAGTTGTTACTCATGAGCCAATGTGTTTGATGTTCCCTTTTAATGCTTTTGCCTTTAAAAAAAAGGAAAGAACACATGTTGAACGGGATATATAAGTTATCCCCCTTCTCCACACCCATGTCTTGGTCTAGAGTAGCACCATTGGTTTATCTCAACAACCAAATAAGCTTATGAAGTACTACTACTGCCACCATCAAAGTGTGGTCAGAGGAAATGGGAAATTCCCCAGGTTTCCAGGTGACTGCTGCTGGTAATTTTTTCTGCCCTTGGTAACTTTAAAATAAATGAATATACTTTATTTTGGTATGAACTTTACTTTGTTAGTAATAATTAAGGTAGCTCTTTTCCATTGATCCAATGTAGTTCAAGACAGAGATCTATGTGGTGTTAAAAAAAATGATGGTAGTATTATAGTCATAAATATGGAATTTTTCAGAAACAGGATTAATATACGTATTAGACAAATACTATTATGCTTGGCCGGAAATACACTTTTTTTTTTCTGTCCTGTACTTTCAGATTGGTGTTCAGTGAACTTAAGGCATTCACATCCACTTTCATACCTAAAGCTAGCATTTTTAGTTTGCTTAGAGAGTTGTGATTNTCTGTCCTGTACTTTCAGATTGGTGTTCAGTGAACTTAAAGCATTCACATCCACTTTCATACCTAAAGCTAGCATTTTT
Source organism: Ailurus styani (assembly GCA_002007465.1). Lineage (NCBI taxonomy): Eukaryota > Metazoa > Chordata > Mammalia > Carnivora > Ailuridae > Ailurus > Ailurus styani. Next base: position 597,831 of record LNAC01000191.1, read on the forward strand.
AGTTTGCTTAGAGAGTTGTGATTGGGTGTAGCAAGACATTTTTGAAGTCATTCTTTTAAATAGATGTTCCACGAAGGAGGGCAAGTCTGAAAGAGGGAATTTCAAAGCAACCCAAGCAGTGTTTTGAAAGTTCTCGAGTCAAGAATAATGACGGGCTAGTAGGCAGGAAGCCTGCAGTTGCATTGTGGTATTGTTCCTCCATCTTATGCATTTGAGAACTTGAGCACAAAAGAGGAGAAAGCGTGGGGAGGGGAAGAAAGAGTTTTAACAAAAAAAAGTGAAGGGGGGGAGACTTTTAGAGTAAATATTCTTTGCTGTTCTGTTTAAGTGAAATCTAAAACCAAATTATTTTTACTTTGAGAGTAAGTGTTTGNGAAGTGTTTATCATAATCTAAATGTTCTAAACTGACATTTTTATAAACGAGAGTTAATTGTTACTGGTAGAAAGAGCTCATCATAAGCTCAATTTTAAAACAACTTTAATTAAAAAAAAAAAATCTCGGGGGCCTGGCTGGCTTACTTGGAAGAGCATGCAACTCTTGATCTCTAGGCCATGAGTTCGTGCCCCACATTGGATATAGAGATTACTAAAAATAAACTTATATAAAAAAAAGTTTACACGTGAAAACCTTTGAATATTTCCCCCTTTTGTTACCTAATCAGTATTATTTGTTAGCTTGTTACTTTAAAAATGATACTTACTTATGAAGAGAATAATTTGTAAGCTAGTACTGTAAGCTTCCTGCAAATCAGTCTCTAGGTCTTTCTTAAAATTTATAAAACGAAGTGTGTGGAGTGTGTGGTCTTCCAAGGTTCATTATGTAGGAAAATTTTATAAACTGAAAGCATTGTATAAATATGTAGGATGTCCTTATATTTAAATTTTGTTGGTCAAACATTAAATGGATTAAGCTCTTAATATCAGATAATGGTAATCTTTCAGTGCTGACTCATCAGTTTGGAGTAGGATGACTTTGAGCTCCTGACTTCACCCTAGTATATTGCTATAAGCTGCAAAGCGAGCGCTTGCTTGCACACGTGTGCCTTTGCAAGTGGGAGGGGGAGAGAATTTTCAGTCCCCTCTTTCTGTTGTAAGAAAATGAAGTCATATTTTTCTTAACTCTCAGTAAAGCTGTCATCAGTGAAATGGATTATTGAATTTAAGTCACTCTGTAGAGTAGCTGTATAGGCTTGATTTTGTTTCCAGATTGAAATTTAGCAACTTTATTTGAAATGTTTTAAGAATTACCCAGTGTTCTCTTCACCGAATTGTGTCTTTAGTCTAACCACCTTCGGCTCCATCCACATTCATCTCTTTCCTCTTTACCTGTCTGGTGGTAGTTGNGAAAAAAAAAGAAATGGATTATTGAATTTAAGTCACTCTGTAGAGTAGCTGTATAGGCTTGATTTTGTTTCCAGATTGAAATTTAGCAACTTTATTTGAAATGTTTTAAGAATTACCCAGTGTTCTCTTCACCGAATTGTGTCTTTAGTCTAACCACCTTCGGCTCCATCCACATTCATCTCTTTCCTCTTTACCTGTCTGGTGGTAGTTGTGTTTTATAAGATTTTCACCCCAGCCAAGATGTTTTGGCCCCATAGCAGTCAGAGCAAGTATTTGGCTGCATCTAGGAAAATCTAACTTTGCCAGTGAGAAGAATAACTACACACATGTTACTTTCTTTGGAGGGCCAGTAGTATCTTCTCCATGTAATGAGATGAAACTATTACTGTGTTAAATGTTAAGAATAATTTCATCAGGAATCAATAAAATGAATTCAGGAAGCTACTTCAAAATGCACAACCACATCTAGAATGATGGAAGCCTTAGGTGGATGGATTTCCAAGTTAGGTGAACCTGGAATTGTGAAGTTATCCAATAAGCTCCAGTTTTCTTTTTCTTTCCTCAAAGTACAAAATACCTCCCACATGTTACTTTTTAAACTGTCTTTTCCTACCTCTGTTCTTCTAGCCTTAAGCTTAATCATCTTTAATTTGCTACTTTTTGGCGGTTGCCCACTCCCCCCTACACACACATACTTAACCAGTGTTTATTAAGCTTATAGTGTTTAAGGCACTGTGAGAGTTAAAAAGGTTTTGACCTCCAAGTGCACACAATCAATCAGTTACTCACATCACTTCACTACAAGGCAATCTGTTTTGCTTATATAAAGATGGAGGAGAAGTTCAGAGGAGGAAAGGGACTACTTCTGACCAGGTGGTCAGGATGCAGGACTTTGAAGAATGAGTAAGATTTTAATATGGAGAGAGCAGTTTCTGTTGGTGAGAAATCATTAGTAAGAGCTCTGGGGTAAGGTATTTTAAGACTGGGCATGTAAATATTCGATAAATGTTAAGTGAGGGGATTTGAATAAACTGGTTTTGTTTTTGCAGAATTCTATTGATACATTTCTCTTAAATATATTTTCATTACAATTTTTTTTTTAAAGATTTTATTTATTTATTTCACAGCGGGAGAGAGATCACAAGGAGNCATTTCTCTTAAATATATTTTCATTACAATTTTTTTTTAAAGATTTTATTTATTTATTTCACAGCGGGAGAGAGATCACAAGGAGGCAGAGAGGGAGGCAGAGAGAGAGAGAGGGGGAAGCAGGCTCCCTGCCAAGCAGAGAGCCCGATGCGGGCCTCGATCCCAGGACCCTGAGATCATGACCTGGGCTGAAAGCAGAGGCTTTAACCCACTGAGCTACCCAGGCGCCCTCATTACAATTTTTTTTAAAGATTTTATTTATTTACTTGAAAGAGAGAGCACAAGAGGGGGGGAGGATCAGAGGGAGAAGCAGACTCCCCGCTGAGCTGGGACTCCCATGCCAGACTGGATCCTGGGATCCTAGGACTCTGGGATCATGACCTGAGCCTAAGGCAGTCTGTTAACCAACTGAACCACCCAGGCGCCCCTCATTACAGTTTCCAAACTGTAGTTCAGGCCCTTTATTTCTAGACTATGTAACAGCTTTCAAAGTAGTCTCTGTTCTTTGCCTAAGTCCTCTCTGTACTTACTAAACATCGTTTTGATTAGAGTTTTTGGTTAAAAATCTGCACAGTGCATCCAAAAATCCTTAACCTAGTATTCTCTTCTTATCATAGTCTTTTTAAAATCAATCTTTCCCATTTTTGTTGCCCCTTATTTCAGTCACGCTGCTTCTTTTTGCCTCTTCTCCCTTGCAGTCTAGGCTTAGTCTTTAAGGTCCAGTTCAGATCCTGTCTCATTTAAGTAAATTTCCCAGACTACCACAACTGAAAATATAGTTCTTATTTTCCGGTGTGAATCTTTATTGTCTCCTCACATGCCTAGGAGTCAGTATTTATTGATTGGTAGGACAGATTCAGTCAAATTTTCTATTTTTTTGAGGTGGGGACTATTTCTTTTATTAAGCTTTTGAAATCCTCTATTATTTTTTCAGTCATATTCATTTTAAGTCCTCCAAATGCTTGGTGTTTGGATATGAAAGTCTCTAGAGTTCTTTCTTTCTTTTTTTTTTAAATTTTATTTATTATTTGATAGAGAGAGGGACAGCAAGAGAGGGAACACAAGCAGGGGGAGTGGGGGAGGGAGAAGCAGACTTCCTGCTGAGCAGGGAGCCCCACGTGGGGATCGATCCCAGGACTCTGGGATCGTGACCTGAGCCGAAGACAGATGCTTAATGACTGGCCACCCAGGCACCCCAGAAAGTTCTTGGAGTTCTAACTCTCAGGTCCACTTTTCTGTCTGGATATTGAGATAAAATTAGAGTCCTAAGGATTTGCTAGGGACCTATGTCTCCCTCATGGAGTTGTCCTGACAAATCATCTCTGGGTCTTAGAATATGTTGATATTTCCCAAATGCCCTAAGACTGAACAGTCCTTCTGTAAATTGTTCACCTGTTTTTATTCAGTACCGCTGTTCACCAAAGAATTGTGCTAAGTATTGTAGGCATTCAAATCCCTTTGTGGGGATGCCTGGGTGGCTCAGTCGTTAAGCATCTGTCTTCGGCTCAGGTCATGATCCCAGAGTCCTGGGATCGAGCCCACTATCGAGCCCCACATCAGGTTTCCTGCTCTGCTGGAAGCCTGCTTCTCCCTCTCTCATTCCCCCTGCTTGTGTGTCCCTCTCTCGCTGTGTTTTTCTCTGTCAAGTAAATAAAATCTTAAAAAAAAAAATCCCTTTGTGATCTAGGAGGTTATAATCTAGTTGAGAAATAAGTATAATTGAAAAAAATATAGTTGCAGCAACATAAATAAGTGGTTCAGAAGTTCAAAAAAAAAAAAGAAGTTCAGAGGAAGAAAAGGTCATTTTCAACTGGAATTGTTAAGGAAAACTTCATGGAGGAGTTGGGTCTAAAGGGAATTAATTGCTGCTTCTGATCTCTCTTTCCTACATCTTTTATTCTGTAGTGCTATTACAGTAAAAGAAAAAAGTTTTTTTAATTGAAAAGGAGGCATAAACATGGTAGAGTTGAAGCAGTACAAAAAGGTATACCTTGAAAAAGTACGGATTTTGGTCTTTATAGCTACCCTCCTTCCCAAAGGCTACTGAAGTTAGAGGATATTCTTTTTTTTTTTTTTTAAAGATTTTATTTATTCATTTTGACAGAGAGAGAGATTACAAGTAGGCAGAGACGCAGGCAGAGAGAGAGGAGAGAGGAGGAAGCAGGCTCCCTGCCGAGCAGAGAGCCCGATGTGGGCCTCGATCCCAGGACCCTGGGATCATGACCTGAGCAGAAGGCAGTGGCTTTAACCCACTGAGCCACCCAGGCGCCCCGTTAGAGGATATTCTGTACATATAATTGTGGATGTCTCTCTCTTCAGTATTTTTCAGTATTTTTTCCCTAATCTCTCCCTCTCTGTTTTTTCCCCGTCTTTATTTCTAATTAAAATGAAGTTCCCACTGTTTACATTTAACAAAAGAACTTGGCGATCCTTCTATATCTTACATTTTTAAAAGGCTGTATAATATTCCATTGTACAAATGGATTTTGTATAGCTTATTTTAACCAGTTCTGCTTGCTATTTCCAATCTTTTATTATATTGATTGATACTGCAGTGAACTATATGTAGATCTGTATGTAGGCTTGAGTATATCTCAGTATAGACATCTTGGAGATGAAATTTCTGAATTAAAGGAAATATACATTTAAAACTTTAATGGTTCTTTCCTAATTGCCACCGAAGAGGTTATACTAAACTTTGGCTTTTATTTGTTATGAGAGAGTCTCATTTCTCCTTTGTTACTTTATTTATTTATTTAAAGTAGTCTCTGTGCCCAGTGTGGGACTTGAACTCATGACCCCCAAGATCAAGAGTCACATGCTCCACCAACTGGGCCAGCCAGGCTCTCCTTTTTTTTTTTTTTATCTTTTAAAAACTTATCCCTTAGTCTTGCTTGACTCCTTGAAGGCATGAAATCTATTATTCATTGTCTAAGAGTATGAAACTAAGCTCCTTCCTCTGGAGTTCTCAAAACCTGTTATAATCTGACTCTAATCAATGTTACATTTACAGCATTATCTCCTTAGTTCTATCTATGTATTTTATACTTTAGTTGCTGTTAAGTTTCCCTTGTTCTGTCTTCCCTGCTCTTACCCTGGTAAAATTCTCTTTCCTGTGTTCTGATTTATATTCTTAGATATAAAAGATAAAAGCTACCATTTATCCAAGCCTATATGCTTGGACAGTGTTGGGTGTTTAATGTACATCATCTCATTTAACAGTCTTTTGTACTGTAGAGTCCTTTTTTCCCCTTCAAATGAAGTCTTCTACAAAACCCTATTCAAAATAGAAAATGTGATTTTATTAAAATTTATATTCTGTTGAAATTTAAACTGTTTGCTGGTTATAAAGGCAGTAAAAATGAGATTGCTGTGATGAATATAAAAATTTGAAATTGGGTTATGAAGAACTATTATGGATCTAAATTCATCTTTGCCTCTAGTTTATTTCTGTATTATGAAAATCCCAACTCATACAGAGATATGGCTGCAAATGGTCTCAATTCAAAAATATTTTTTGATATATATAACGGTAGCACATGGGACAGATTCAAGGTACCATGAATACAGTGGTACCATGAAAATACAGTGGAAAGTAAGGCATCCTTCCTTAGCTGTCTCCTAGCCACCTCCCTAATCTCAGAATTATTGTTAACGGTAGAGTCATTGTTAACTCAAGGCATATAAATGCACATCCTTAAAAGCTTTTAAGTTTAGTGAATTTCTCCTACATTTTGGGGTACATTTTATATTAAAGTGTAGCATACATTCAGAAAAACACAAGTATAGGCAGATAAATTTTCATAAAACAAACTTACTTATGTACTTGGCACTCAGGAGCCCTGTTCTGGATTGGGTATGTTTTTTAAATGATCTTGGGGAAGGTTTCATATCCATGTAACTACTAAATTCTTTCTAATGATTATACAGTATTCCACTGTGTGGATATATCATAATGTATCCAGTTTCATATTACTGCAAAGCTGTAAGTGAATATCCTCATACATATTTCTTTGTTCCCATGTTTTGTTAAGCATAAAAAAATTTCTGGAAGTGGAATGCTAGAGTATTAAAGAGTATGAATTTAAGTTTTATAGATAATTGCAACTAGCTCCTGGTTGTAGAGGTTGTATCAATTTATGAATCCACCAGCAGTGTGTGTAAATGCTTGTTTCCCTTATCTCATGTGTTTCTTCTAGTGCTTTTATTATTTCTTTTTCTTTTGTAACATAAAAAAATCCATTGTAAAAAATTTAAAAAATGGGGCTCCTGGGTGACTCAGTGGGTTAAAGCCTCTGCCTTCGGCTCAGGTCATGGTCTCAGGGTCCTGGGATCGAGGCCCGCATCGGGCTCCTTGCTCGGCAGGGAGCCTGGTTCCTCCTCTCTCTCTGCCTACTTGTGATCTGATCTCTCTCTCTCTGTGTCAAATAAATAAATAAAATCTTTAAAAAAAAATTTTTTTATAAAATGTAAAATAAGGGGTGCCTGGCTGGCTCAGTTGGGAGAGCATGCGACTCTTGATCTTGGGGTTGTGAGTTCAAGCCCCATGTTGGGTGTAGAGATTACTTACAAATAAAATCTTTAAAAAAAAAAGAAAAGCAAAAAAAGTCAGGATGTTAAACTGGTAGTATAGATTAATGAAGTGGTAAACTACAGTTTGTTGTGATTATATATATTCTGTTTAATGTGTTTAAAGGTATTTAAAATGTACCTATATAACATTTGGATGTGTGTTTTTTTTAATATGTAGAAATCTTTTTTGAGGTATAATTTGCTTATACTAAAATTGAACCATTTTAAGTGTGCCATTTGTTTTGACAGATGTAAACTGTTGTATTACTACCACCACAATCAAGGTACAGAACATTTACATCACCACCCCAGAAAGTTCAATCTTGCCCATTTGTATTCAGTCCTCTTCTGGGTTTTGTAGTATTTAGTCAACCACTGTTCTGCCTTGTATCACTATAGTTAGGTTTTTTTCTTTTCTTTTTTTTTCTTTTATTTTATTGAGGTATAATTGACATTTAATTAATTACATATATTTAAAGTATACAATTTGAGTTTTGACATAGAGGTCTACCTGTGACTATGTCACCACAATTATAATAATGGAAATACCTATTAACTCTAGTAGAAGCATCCTCGTAACTCTTTATAATCCATCCCTCCCCCATCTTCCATAATTACTGATCTGCCTTATGTCACTGAAGATTTGTTGACCTTTTTGAGAATTTTATATAAATGGAGTTGTTTGCTGTGTACTCTCTCCCCCCCCAGTTGGTTGTCAAATGATACTTTATTGAAATATTTTCCTTTGTAGTTCTTAACTAGGTGGGCATTCATCTGTACCATTGTTGATGTTATCTATGATGTCATGAGGGTGGCAGCCACCAACATTGCAGCCCAAAGACTGGGCAGTCCCCAGGATCTCTTTAATGATTCTAGAGAGTTCTCTGGGTAAAGATCTGTGCCTCATCTTTTGGGCTGTGTTGACCATCTCATCAAAAGTAATATTTCCGCTGTGCTTAACAGAGAAAATGCCACTCACTGTTTTCCTACTGCTTTCTGTCTCTTGGAAGTTCCTTGAGAGTTTTGATAATCAGGGCAGAGGCAGAAGGTACCATTTCAATCTGGGCCTTTCTGTTCTGAATGGTCAGTTTCGCTGTGATTCTCATAACCTTCTAGTCACCAGTTGCCTTGATGATGTCATCATGGCAACTTTTTTTGGTGACAGATCTAGGGGGCGGATCTTGGGGGTCAACTCAGACATGGCGCCGAGTTCCCCATTGGTACACCTCAGGTATATGATTTTGATCTCGTTGGGTTTGAATTTAGGCAGGCAGCATGGTGGAGACATCTGGTGTTGCATGGACCTGGATTTGGGATGACTGAAGACAGTTGCACCTTTGCTTCCTCTGAGCTGAAAACCAGAAGTACTATGTACTTTTTTTTGAGGGAAGCTGGTTTCTTTCACTATAGTTATTTTGGGATTCATCTCATCCATGTTCTTGCATATGTCAATAGATTTTTAATTAAAAAAATTTTTTTTGGCGCCTGGGTGGCTCAGTGGTTTAAAGCCTCTGCCTTCGGCTCAGGTCATGATCTCAGGGTCCTGGGATCGAGGCCCGCATCGGGCTCTCTGCTTGGCAGGGAGCCTGCTTCCTCCTCTCTCTCTCTCTGCCTGCCTCTCAGCCTACTTGTGATCTCTCTCCCTCTGTGTCAAATAAATAAAATCTTAAAAAAAAAAAATTTTTTTTAAGGGATTTTATTTATTTGACAGAACGAGACACGGTGAGAGAGAGGGAACACAAGCAGGGGGAGTGGGAGAGGGAGAAGCAGGCTTCCCACCAAGCAGGGAGCCTGATGTGGGGCTCGATCCTAGGACCCTGGGATTATGACCTGAGCAGAAAGCAGTTGCTTAACAACTGAGCCACCCAGGCCGCCCTGTCAATAGGTTTTTTAAAAAAAGATTTTATTTTTAAGTAATCTCTACACCCAACTCAAGAGTCAAGCTTGACAACCTTGAGATCAGGAATTGTATGCTCTACCAACTGAGCCAGCCAGGAGTCCTGCATATATAAGTAGTTTTACTTTTTATTGCTTAGTGCTGTTTCTTTGTATAGGTGTATCCCCATTTATTTGTTCATGGTGATGATCATTTGGGTTCAGTTTTTGATTATCAAAAAATATAGCTTCTTTGACACTTATATACAAGTATTTGTGGGGACATATGCTTTTATTTCTCTTGAATAAATGGAATGTCTGGGTTATATGTTAAGTGAATGTTCAACACTTAAAAATTTTAAGAAACTGGGGTACCTGGGTGGCACAGTCGGTTAAGCATCTGACTCTTGGTTTCAGCTCAGGTTGGTGATCTTAGGGTTGTGAGATCAAGCCCCAAGTTGGGCTCTGTGCTCAGTGCAGAGTCTGCTTGACACTTTTTCTCCCACTCCCTCTCCCCCCACACCCCATGCATTTGAGTTCTTTCTTTACCCGCCCAAAATAAATAAATAAAATCTTAATTTTTTAAAAAAAGAAACTGCTACCTGTATCTCAAAGTGATTGTACCATCTTATATTTTTCCCAGCAGTGTATGGTAGTTTTGGTTATTCCACATCCTTACCAACACTTGGCATGGACAGTCTTTTTTTTTTTTTTTTTTAGTAACACCCAGCACAGGGCTCCAACTCACAATCCTGAGATCAAGAGTCCAGACTCCACTGACTGAGCCAGCCAGGCACCTCAGTGTGGTCAGTCTTTTTAATGTTAGCTATTCTAGTGGCGTATAGTGGTATTTCATTGTGGCTTTATTTTTTTATTATTACTTTTACTTTTATTTATTTATTTTTAAAGATTTTATTTATTTATTTGACACAGAGAGAGAGAGATCACAAGTAGGCAGAGAGGCAGGCAGAGAGAGAGGAGGAAGCATTCTCCCTGCTGAGCAGGGAGCCCGATGCGGGCCTCGATCCCAGGACCCTGAGATCATGACCTGAGCCAAAAGCAGAGGCTTTAACCCACTGAGCCA
>LNAC01000191.1:608004-656168 GCA_002007465.1 Ailurus styani
AGGACCCTGAGATCATGACCTGAGCCGAAAGCAGAGGCTTTAACCCACTGAGCCACCCAGGCGCCCTTTATTATTATTTTAAAAAGATTTTATTTATTTGAGAGAGAGAGAGAACAAGCAGAAGCGATGGGGAGAGGGAGAAGCAGACTCTTCACTGAGCAGGGAGCCTGATGCAGGGTTTTATCCCAGGACCCTGGGATCATGACCTGAGCCTAAGGGAGATGCTTAACCTACTGAGCTCCGCCCCCCTCCCCATTGTGGCTTTAATTTGAGTTGCCTTAATGATTAATAATGTTGAGCATATTTTCATGTACTTATTTAGGTGAAGTGTCTGTTCATATTTTTTGCCCATTTTTAAGTTGGGTTGTTTATCTAATTGAGATGCAAGAGTTCTTTAGATACAAACCTTTTTGGATACATGTTTTAGAAATATTTAATTTGAGGGGCACCTGGGTGGGTCAGTTGGTTAAGCATCCAACTCTTGATTTTGGCTTAGGTCATGATCTCAGGGTTGTTAGAGTCCTGCATTGTGCTCTGTGCTAGATGTGGAGGCTACTTAAGATTCTCTCTCTTTCTCTGCTCCTCTACCCCCTTCCCTGCTTACATGCTGTTCTCTCTTAAAAATAAAAACCTGAGACTGTGGTTGGCAGTTTCATTTTCATAACTTTGGAAGAGCAAAAGTTTTTAATGTTACTGGAATTCAATTTATTCATTTTTGTGTTTTATAGTTCATGCCTTTTCTGTTGCATTTAAGAAATCTTAACCCAACCCAAGGTTATTAAGATTTTCTCTTAGGTTTTCTTCTAGAAGTTTTATAGTGTTAGATCTTAAATTTGAGTCTCTGACCATTTGAGTTAATTTTTGTATATGGTGTGAGATAAGACTTGAGGTTCATATTTTGGTATGTGGCTACTGAATTTTTCCACCACCATTTGTTGAAAAGATTATACGTTTGCCATTTCTTTGACTTGGCACCTTTGTTGAAAATCAGCCAAATATGTGTAGGTCGGTTTATCTCTCTGTCTTAACCAGTCTTGAAATCAGATAGGGTAAATCATCCACCTTTGTCTTCCCCCTTCCCATTTGTTTTGGCTCTTCTAGGCCCTTTCCATTTCCATACAGTTGTTAGAACAATTTTGTTGATTTCTGCAAAGTTTCCGTTGTGGTTTTGGTTGTGATTGCATTGGATCAATTGATAATTTGGGAAGAATTGATTTTTTTCTTAAGAAATTGATTTTCTTAAAATGTGTCTTCTGTGAACATGTTCTAGATCTCTCTACTTAGGTCTTTTTAAATTTCTCTTAGTGTTTTGTAGTTATCAGCATATAGCACTTCCTGTCAAATTTATTACTAAGTTTCTTATTTTAAAATGTGGTGGTATATAGTATTTTAAAAATTTCAGTTTTCTAATAATTAAAAAAATTTTTTTAAAAATTTATTTATTTGACACAGAGAGAGAGATCACAAGTAGGTAGAGAGAGGCAGGCAGAGAGAGGAGGAAGGAGGCTCCCTGCTCAGCAGGGAGCTCGATGTGGGGCTTGATCCCAGGACCCTGAGATCATGACCCGAGCTGAAGGCAGAGGCTTTAACCCACTGAGCCACCCAGGCGCCCCAATAATTTTGTTAGTATATAGAAAGATGACTAATTTTTATATCCTTTATATTTTGTAACCTTGCTAAACTCATTTTTTAGTAGCTTTTATGTAGTTTGCTTAGGATTATATACAGAAATAATCACGTTGTTTGTGAATAATTTTATTTCTATCTTTTCAATCAGTATGCTTTTGTTTCTTTACTTTTTTTTATTGTAATGACTAATGCTTCCAGGACAATCTTGGGATTTTGATTGTGATCAGTTTGATCAATTTGGGGGATATCTTTGATCTTTGTCTTATTCTCAGTCTTAGTATTTAGTCTAAGTATTTAGTCTTTTACCACTAAGTAAGACGTTACTTAAAGGTCTACTGATCTCCTTTATGTCAGTATAGCTCTTCTATCTCCCCTCCTTTTGTTACTTAGTTTTAAGAGTTTCTTTTTTAAAATGTATATTCTGGATATACCTCTTTATCAGATATGTTTTGCAGATATTTTCTCAGTCTTTGGTGGTGCAGATCTTTATTGGTGATCAGCAGTGTCTGTGTACTCATGCTCTAGTTTTTGGTTATATGTATATTTTGGGGGAATAACAAGTGCTGTAAAGTTTGGTTAACAGTAGTGTAAACACACGTTATAATCCCATTTATTCATGTAAATGGAAGGAAAAACTAAAATTGTTAATTTAGAACATATCAGTTCTTTTTTTATTTATTTTTTATTTTTTTTTAAGATTTTATTTTTATTTATTTATTTGACATAGAGGGAGAGATTACAAGTAGGCAGAGAGGCAGGCAGAGAGAGGGAGAGGAGGAAGCAGGCTCCCCGCCGAGCAGAGAGCCCAATGCGGGCCTCGATCCCAGGACACTGAGATCATGACCTGAGCCGAAAGCAGAGGCTCCAACCCACTGAGCCACCCAGGCGCCCTAGAACATATCAGTTCTTAAACATAGTAAATTTTCTACTGTATTTAACTATTAAAAATCATTTTTCATCTTAAATAGCCTGGAGCTCGATGTGTCTTTTTACCTTTTTAATAAAAACACAACAATAAGTTCTTGTCTATTTTCTTATTTATTATTACAGATTAAGATGAAAAACATCAAATATATCAGTCTGGTATAATATTAATGAAAAAGTGTTGAAGACCTTTGTAAAACTCTGAATCTTAGCCATGCCGGTTTGTCATTCTTCCTTCTTTAACCCTTACTGATCTCTGTGACTTGACCTATATCAGTGTAGAGTGTGGTCCTTTCTCGCCAAGCTATGGTGTACTGTTTTCTCTTTTGATGATTTCTGTGCTTAACTATTCTGATTGTATTAGCTTTTGAATGCCTCCCCTACAAGCTAATGAGAAAGTGTCCGCTTCACCATATGCTATTTATCACATTTAGTATTTATATTGAATTACTGGAACTTTAAATTGTCTAAGTATTTCCCTGGTTCCTCCTCTTCCGCCTCCCAGAAAGAGTGCCACCTTAATTTGCTTACCAGTCCTCTCATCCTATTTGAAGATCTATATTTTATTTTATTTTTTTTATTTTTATTTATTTATTTATTTATTTATTTATTTTTTTAAAGATTTTATTTATNAATGCCTCCCCTACAAGCTAATGAGAAAGTGTCCGCTTCACCATATGCTATTTATCACATTTAGTATTTATATTGAATTACTGGAACTTTAAATTGTCTAAGTATTTCCCTGGTTCCTCCTCTCCCGCCTCCCAGAAAGAGTGCCACCTTAATTTGCTTACCAGTCCTCTCATCCTATTTGAAGATCTATATTTTAATTCTCTCCTGTTTGAATTATTCTCTTTCATGTTGGAATTTTGGGAAATTTTGCAATTTACATTTAAGAAGGCTAGTTTAAAAAAAAAAAACAGTGGAAATTTCCAGCTTAAAAAAATAAAACAGCTACTGGTCTAATAACTGCTTTGCAGGAAGAAAGAAATATGAAAAAGAACCGCAGACGTCCTGGATGTCAGCCTGTGAAATTTTCCACGATTCCTCATAATAACATGCAGGCATGCTTATACTGCTGGATTCAGTGCAATTGCAGTTGTGCTCTGAGTGGAATTTGAAGCTATTCTATCAATGATAAAATGGCACCTAGCCAGCTTTTAGTGATGAGTGCATAAATTCACACATCTAAGGTACTATGTGTGTGTTTCATCTGTGGCCAATACACTGAACTTGGAAAGTTACTTAAAAATCTTTTGATTCAAATGAATTTTGGTTTTTTTATTTAGTAGATTCATTATGCCTCTGCCTCTGAGAATGTAGACACATAAAGTCATTAGTTACAATGCTTTGTAGATACTTATTTTACAGGGTTTTATACTATATTGAAGAATGCTCAGATTAAAACAAAAATTTTAAAAGATTTACATATGCTCAATATTAATTTGGTGTGGATTCAAGAAACATTTTAACTTCTGTTTCATGTTCCTGTTAATGTTTCAAAGGGTAGTAGACTTTATATTAAAGTTGATACTTATGTTGTGGTTTGGCTATTTCAAATTTGAAGGCAAATCCTATTACACTGTTTTCCCAGTGAAGGAAGTCTAGGTTGCCCAGTTCTGTAAACTGGCAGAGCAGAATGATGAGCAGATTACAAAAACATTGGGATTGCCCACTTCTACTTTGCTTCATCTCTTTCATGACAAATGCCTATGAGTGGTTAGGGAATCAAATTAAAAAATTCTGATTTTATGAATTTAACCTTTTAAATCCTTTTGTTGGGGGGGCATGGGAGTGGCAGAGGGAGGGAGAGAATCTTTTTTTTTTTTAAGATTTATTTATTTTAGAGAGTGGTCATGTAGGGGTAGGAGCAGATGGAGAGAAAGAGAGTCTCTCTCCAGCTGACTTCCCCGCTGAGCATGGAGCCTGACCTGGGGCTCAATCCCATGATCCTGAGATCATGACCTGAGCCAAAATCAAGAGTCAGATGCTTAACTGACCAATTTGGTTTTTAAGTAATCTCTGTACCCAATGTGGGGCTTGAACTCACAACCCCAAGATCTAGAGTCACATGCTCTACATACTGAGCCAGCTAGGTGCCCATAACTTTTTAAAATCGTATGCATTTCTGCAGTGAGTAATTTGAATGTTCAGAGTGATACAGCAGATAAACATACATATCTTTTTTTTTTTTTAAGATTTTATTTATTTATTTATTTTATTTGTCAGAGAGAGCACAAGCAGGCAGAGACAGAGGAAGAAGCAGGCTCCCTGCTGAGGAAGGATCCCGATGCGGGACTTGATCCCAGCACCCTGGGATCATGACCTGAGCCGAAGGTGGCTGCTTAACCAACTGAGCCTGTTTAGGGGTCCCTAAACATACGTATCTTTGTATGTTTTAACACTCATAAGTCATTTATATTTTGGAAATAAAGGCATATAATGTATATCTTTTTCAGGACTGTTGGATCCTATTATTATTTTTTTTAAAGGTTTTTTTTTTTTAAAGATTTTATTTATTTATTTGACACAGAGAGAGGGATTACAAGTAGGCAGAGAGGCAGGCAGGGAGAGGAGAGGAGGAAGCAGGCTCCCTGCCGAGCAGAGAGCCGGATGTGGGCCTCGATCCCAGGACCCTGGGATCATGACCTGAGCCGAAGGCAGAGGCTTTAACCCACTGAGCCACCCAGGCGCCCAAGACTGTTAGATCTTAGAATTGAACCGCAGGGTTGTGATATAACCAAGCCTCCACCTCTTTGGAGGTCTCTTGCTCTTCCCTTGTACAGTCTAATCCTTTCTCTTGACTTCTGTATCTATAACTCTTCTGTCCTCTTCTTGCCCTTCCTCTCAGCCCTTTTTATTTCCCAACTATTTTATCCCTTTCCTCTTGGGCTAAATTTTCTTCTGGCCTCATAGCCTTTTTTGTCTTTGTCAACTTTGCATCCTTCAAGTCTCTTATTTTTTCTAGTTGCTCAGTGTTAACTAAGTCTCTTTACCTGTGGAAGGCTTCTTTGCTCCAGGTGTTCTCTGTTCCTATCAGATTGATTTTTTTTTTCTTTTCTTTTCTCTCTTTTTTTTTTTTTTTAAAGATTTTATTTATTTATTTGACAGAGAGAGACACAGTGAGAGAGGGAACACAAGCACGGGGAGTAGGAGAGGGAGAAGCAGGCTTTCCACCGAGCAGGGAGCCTGATGCAGGGCTTGATCCCAGGACCCTGGGATCATGACCTGAGCAGAAGGTAGACACTTAACGACTGAGCCACCCAGATGCCCCAGATTGATTTTTTGTCTTTAATCCCTGAAACATACATCCTCAAATTGTCCCAAATCTTTTAATTCTCATTTCTGTTTCCATGTTTTAGTTTATTCTACAGAGATTTATTGAATGCTAGCCATGTGCCTGGCTGTTCTCTAGATGTTAGGGATATACCAGGGACCAGAATGACTATGGAAAAAAAGGCCTCATAAGGAGACTGGAAAGTGATGTGTATGTGTGTTGTGGAATTTACACTTTAGATGGGTAGTCACGGTAACCTTCTTTGAGAAAGTAGCATTTGAGCAGAGTATCCAGGAAGTAAGCTTTATGAATACTGGGGAGTGAGGAGCAGTCTGTGGAGAGAGAACAGCCAGTGCAAAGGCCCTTTGGTAGGACCGTTCTTCTTCTTCGTTTTTTCCTTTTTTTTTTTTTTAAGATTTTATTTATTTATTTGTCAGAGAGATAGAACAAGCACAAGTGCACAAAGAGCACAAAGGGGTGGCAGCAGGTAGAGGGAGAAGCAGGCTTCCCACCAAGCAAGGATCCCGATGTGGGACTCGATCCCAGGACCCTGGGACCGTGACCCGAGCCGAAGGCAGACACTCAACCGACTGAACCACCCAGGCGTCCCTGGTAGGAGCATTCTTAATGTATTTGAAGAACAGTAAGGTGGCCAGTGTGCTGGAACACAGTGAATAAAGAAGTAAGTAGTAAGAGAAGAAATCTGAGAGGTAACAGTGACTTTTTATTTTTGGTTATAACGGAATGAACTTCTGACCATTTTTTCCCCCCTCTAATTAAAGCATTTCATTTTTTGTTACAAAAGTAATTCGTGTTCATGTGGAAAATACAGAAAAATACAAAGGAGAAAATAAAGAGCAAATAAAGATTACCAGTAAATGTCATTCTCCATTATTGAAGATTCTGTGTGTCTCTCTTTCCACTCATTTTTCTTTGTGCTTGTATACATACACATCCCTTCTTCACTGTATGGTTTTAGCAGAGAAAAAATAAACTGAATTAGGCTTTAAAGAGAGCCCTTCAGCTGCTTTATGAAAGGTAGCCGTAAGAGGACAAGAAGCAGGGAGATTTATTATTAGAATGTTATTACTGTAATCCAGGTATGAGATAATGTTGTCTTAGACCTAGGTGGTGGCATTGGAGGTGATAGGAAGTGGTCAGATTTTGTATGTATTTTGAAGGTACAGCCGACAGAATTTTGTGATGGATTTAGTGTGGGGGGAGCGTGGGTAGGGTGGGGCGGGGCAGCAGAGAAAGGGAAGAATCAAGGATGACTCAGAAATTTTTGGCTTGAACAACTAGAAACCTTTGGTTTCATTTTTCTTGTCAAACTATTCAAGGTTCAACTCTGGCTCTCTCTTTTATTACGTGTTTTTCCTCTTTTGCACTTGTGGTTATTTCTTTCACCAAGCTTCTCGTCTGTTCTGCCCACCTTGGCACTTGGTACCCGTCACAAGATGCCATATATAACAAATTGCTTAACTAGTGTTAGTCTCCCTAACTAGGTAGTGAGCATCCCTTTATTTATTTATTAATTTTTTAAAAAAAGCTTTATTAAGTAATCTCTGCACCCCTTGTGGGGCTTCAAACTCACGACCCCAAGATGAAGAGTCATTTTAGTGGGCATCCTTTTAGAGGGTCCTGCTGAATTTATGAATCTGCTCAGGGACTAATAACACTGTGGCCATTCAGTAAATGTTGATTAATTGTATACTTTTCAGGCTTAAGAACAAGGTAATGAGAAAACCTTAAAGTAAGTGCCTACTTTAGCTTACTTCGCCATATTGTCATCTTTTGAGAATGAATTGTTTTAGATATTTTCCTCAGTTATTTTTGAGTCTAAAAATAATATTTCCATAAGGTGTTATCTATTTTCTTGAATTCTGTAGCAGCATGAAGACTTTTTTTTTTGAAGATTTATTCATTTNTTTTTACAAGTTAATGATTTTATTATAATATGAAATAATACTAAAAACTAATCCATTTTGTAAAAATAAGAAGCCCCACCACACAAGCTTAACATATTTATATTAAAAAATTCAAAAACAGCTCTGATTGCATTTTATAATATTCACATATGTTTATAAAATATCAACAATGTTAATTATCATATCTGAACATACATATATGCTTATAGACTTTTTTTTTTTGAAGATTTATTCATTTACCTTGGTGGGGGAGGGGCAGAGGGAGAGCATCTCAAGCAGATCCTCTTCCCCCAAGCGGTGGAGCCCGGGCAGGCCCAACCTCTCCATCCATGAGATCACACTGCCTGAGCCGAAACCAGGAGTTGGACGTCCAAGCAACTCAGCCACCCAGACGCCCTGGCTTTTTTTTTAAGTGGGCTCCATGCCCATCGTGGGGCTTGTACTCAATGACCTCAAGATCGAGAGTTACATGTTCTGTCGACCGTGCCAGCCAGGTGCCTCAAGACTTTTTAAAAAATATTAATTTCTTACCTGATCTGTGTAAAGCATACTCATGGATAAAAAGATGAGTGAGAAAAAGTCCCTGCCCAGAAAGATTTTTAGGCTTTGGTGCAGAAAACAGTAACATGCACACAAAATATGTGTCCTTCATAAATACAACATTGTATTACGATTTAATGCCAAGCAAATTGTTATAATGCCTTTGGCATTCTGAAGGTTGTAGAGATTCTTTCCTCTTTATTAAATGATGTTAGACTTCTGTACTTTGCATTCTTATTTTTTAAAGTAGTTTTTCAGACTTAGTCCTAACTGTTGCTATTTGCTGATATTAGTTGTGCTTATTCACCCTCTTTCCCTTTGCTTTTATTTGCATGAGATTTCCTTGGAGCCTTGTATCAGTATTCTTTTTTCTATCTAAAAGAGTCTGATATTCAAATCTTCAGCTACAATTAGCTGCAAATCTTTACAAGCTTTGGAAAAATGATTCATTGACACATTTATAAGATGATTTTTAAAGACCTAATTTGCTGTCTCCTGTGTCATGTTTCACAAATAACCCAAATTATTATTCCTCTTTCAAATGAATCTAATGTATGTTTTATTTTTAGAAACTAGAGGTGATGTTATATCTCCCTTTCTTATCCTTTTTTCTTCTTTTCTTTTCCTTCTACCCTCCCGCTTCTTCCCTCCCTCCCTCCCTCCCTTCTTTCCTATTTAGAATCTCTTCTGGTTCTACTTTTTCCCAAACCTTTACTTAGAGCAGAAATGTTTGGATGCCCTGTTTTGCTTCCAGGACTTTATTTTGAGTTTTGGTTGTGTTTTAGTATCTTTCTTGGTTGCTTAAGCTTTTTCAGTATTTGCGACAATCTGTTGACTCAGTTGTGATTTTTTTACTTCTACTTTTGTGTGCCATAGAAAGTGTATGTACTAATAGAACATAAACTCTGTGAGGACTGGGAGTTATTTGTTTACTGCTATATCTTTAGTGCCCAGTATGATGGCACATACATAGTAGGCACCCAGATATTTCTGGAATGAATTCATAGAAGCAGTACCAGTGGTTCCTGTTTATTAAGCATATACTATATGCCAAAGTGCTGCGCACTTTGAATACACTTCGGTGGCATTTCCATCTGTACTGCTGAAGGAATTGTTTCCTGTTCATATGATAGTGTGTGAATGGCTGAGGGAGGGGGGAGGTGAAGCTAGCATTTATTGAGGATGCTTCCATCTGATTAAGCCAAATTTAATCAGGTTCAAGTTATATAACACATTATTTTATGTACTGTTAGGTAAGAAAATGTAAAACTGTCAATTCAGCTGTGGGATACTGAAGATAACAGGGCATATTCTGATTTCACAGATGAAAAAATTCAGGAATCTCTGAAATAAGGAATCCTGTAGTTTTATATAAACTCTCATTTAACAGTCATAAAGCCTTTTATAAGGTGGGTATTACTGTCCTTATTTTAGAGATGAAGGAATTGAAGTTTATAGGTTAAATTTATAGGTTAAAATACGCAAGTTACAGAGGATCCAAACACGTCTCCTTGATTGCAGAGGCCATGCCCTTTTTACCACCTCACATAGCTTCAGGAATCAGGAAAACAAAATAGTACGTTGGCCTATCAGCTCTGGCTTGAAGATTCGTAGTTGGTATGGCTTTGAATGTTTTCTTAATATAACTGATTTTTTCTTTCTAAATCCATAAATATCTTTGTATTTACTATGTACCAGCTACTCCATGTTTTCATATGTATACAAAACAATGTAAGGCCTTATCTCTTCCTCTCAAGAAATTTATAGTCTGTTTGGGGAGATGAGAGATAAACATGAAAGTTAGATAACTAGAGAAGATTTAAATAACATATCAGAGAATAATGAAAGAGGTTTAACAAGGCAATGCAGGATTAATTGCCAAATAAATTGTGCAAATAATTGCTTTTGGAGTTCAGAGGAAAGAGAGATTGCTTGAGGCTGGAGTAATCCAGGGAAGGATTTAAATGAATTCCTGAGAGATAGTTTCAGTTAGGGAGATTATTTACTTACTTTAAAATTGTATTAGTGTTTGTTACAGATGGAACTGCAGACTGTTGAACGTGAAGAACTTTGGTATATTAAGTTTTTTCCTCTGTATAAGAGCAGAGGAACTGCCTCCCGTAGAAAGGTAGAAGAAATCGTGTGCTATTAGGTAGATGTGGAAAACACTCATTTTAGAAGGGTGAAAAATGGGGTGCCTGGGTGGCTCAGTTGGTTAAGCATCTGGGTTAAGCATCTAACTCTTGATTTTTGGCTCAGGTCATGAACTCTCAGGGTTGTAGGATCGAGCTCCATGTCGGGTTCTGCACCCAGCACGGAGTCTGCTTGGAGTGTTTGGTGTGCGTGTACATTCTCTCTCAAATGAATGAGTGAATGAATGAATGGTGAAAAAAGAAGAGGGGCCTTCCTTTCCCTGTGTGCCCTGAGTGCTACTCTTGCCTCATTTACAGTCAGTTGTACTTTTGAACCATTGCTAAGGTTATGTTTTGTGGCTCTTGGAGTCCATGATGAACTTCTAAAGATTGGAAGCAAGCGTTAATCCCCTTTCTGTTACTAATGTTTTCTGTGTTTGGCAATATAGCCTTTTAGTTAAAGATGCATAGCAAACAAGTAATAGTCGTATTTTAGGAGGACAGGAGTGACTGGCAGTGTTCTAAGACTCATTCCTGAATCAGACACTCAGAACTCAACATAGGGTTGAAAAGCATGTTACTTGTTTTACAGATCAATCAAAAGCAAAACAGTAAAGGCTTAGAAAGCAAGAAAATTGCCTTTTGGAACTTGTTGGTTAATCTTGGGCATTTGATTAAGCCTTCTGGAGACATCTGAGTTAGAGCACACGTAATGTTCTTTCTTTCTCTCTCTCTCTCTTTTTTTTTTTTTTTAGAGAGAGCACGCATAAGCATGGGAGGTGGGGGGCAGAGGGAGAGGGAGAGAAAGAATCTTAAGCAGGCTCCACACCCAGCACAAGCTCAACCTGGGGCTCAGTCTCACAACTTTGAGTTCATGACCGAAAAATCAAGAGTTGGATGCTTACCTGACCCAGCCACTCATGTGCCCCTCTTTCCCTTTTTTTTTTTTAAAAAAAAGGCAAAACAAAACAGTTTTTCTTATTGTTAACAAAAATTAAGTTACAAATTTACACGGCTAACAAAAACTCAGACTCAAGAAGACTGTGAAGTGAGGTCCCCCCCCTTTTTTTTGTTTCCCAGTTTCTTTCTTAGGCAGTCACTTGGTAGCATTTTCTTTTGTGTATATTTACAGACATATCTATGTCTTTATAATCTTTATAATTTATATATCTATTCCTTTTTTTTAGATTTTATTTATTTATTTGACAGAGAGAGCACAAGTAGGCAGAGAGGTAGGCAGAGGGAGAAGCAGGGTTCCCACGGGAGCCCAACGTGGGGCTCGATCCCAGGACCCTGGGATCATGACCTGAGCCGAAGGCAGCCACTTAACTGACTGAGCCACCCAGGTGCCCCATCTATTCCCTTTTTTATGAGCACAAATTGTAGCATATTAAAAATACTGGGTTTTGTATTTTGTTACATTTAACTGTGTATTCTGAAAATGGTTTTGTAGCAATACATACAGGTCTAATTCCTTTTTTTCCCCAAGCAGATTGTCATTTATTAATTTAACCAGTTTATCATTAATGAATACAGTTTGTTTCCAATATGTTGTCCTATAACAAAGAGTGCTAATGAATTTTCTTGTGTAGATTTTATTATAGTTTTAATTTGCATCTCTAATATTAGGACTGAGATTAAATATTCTTCCCCCCACCAAATGTTTAAACGGTATTTGTATTTCTTTATTCAATAAACTTCATATTTTTTGCCCATTTTTGGGGGGGATTATTGGTCTTTTACTGATTATTTTCATGTAATAAATTTCATATATTTAAACACAAGGCATTTGCCTTTGAAAATGTCTGTGAAAATACCTCTATAATATTTTTTTGTCTGATAAAATTTTCTGAATTTTACATTAAAATGCTTGCTTTTCTAGTATTCCTTTTTTTTTTAAGATTTAAAAAAATATTTATTAGTTGGGGGAGGGAGGGAACATGGAAGCAGGGGGAGGGGCAGAGAGAGAGGGAGAGAATCCCAGGCAGACTCCCTCCCCATAGAGGACAGAGCCAGAGGTGGGGCATGATCTCATGACTCTGAGATCATGACTTAAGCTGAAACCAAGAGTCTGATGCTTAACTGACTGAGCCACCCAGGAGCCCCAGTATTCTTTTTTTTTTCTTTTCTCTCTCTCTCTCTCTTTTTTTTTAAGTTTATTTATGCATCTACACTCAATGTGGGGCTTGAACTCACAACCCCAAGATGAAGAGTTGCATGTACCTCTGAGTCAGCCAGGTGCCCTTCCAGTATTTTTCATTAAGTTCTTTGTAGCTCATCTTACATTTTTATACAAGGTATGCCTTTTAGTATATATCTTGTATGTAATATACCTAATATGCTTAAAAATATTTTTATTGTGGTAAATACATAAAATTTACCATTTTTAAGTGTACAAATTGGTGATATTAGGTATATTGACTGTGATGTGCAGCCATCATCACTCTGTATTTCTGTAACTTTTTCATCATCCCAGACAGACCTAGTGTGTTTTCAGGTAGCTGTTTCAACTTATAACTTAATAACTACTCTCAAATTTAAAAGAATACACGTGAGCTTTTTTTAACCCAGAGTCCTAGAACTCTGTATCCTTGCTTGAAGGAGAGGTTTTGAGAAAGACAAAGCTATAATTGGGTAAAAGTCTTTTATAATCTGAGGATTTTCTGCTGATGCTTACCTCCAATTAAGGTTATTGTTTCTTGATCCTTTCAGCAGTACTAATTTTTTCTTATATTTTGGCAAATTTCAAACCTAAAAAGTAGAATAGTATATTGGTCCCCGTTACTCATCACTTATTCAGGTTTATGGCCAATGTTGTTTCATCTATATCTCCATTTACTTTCTTTCCCCGTATTATTTTGAAGCAAGTATCAGGCATCATATGATTTCCTTAAATATCTCTAAAAGATAAGGATGGTCTTTCAGAAAAAACAAATATATAACCCCAATACCATTACTACATAACAGAAAAATTACAATATTTCTTTTTTTTTTTAAAGATTTTATTTATTTATTTCACAGAGGGAGAGAGATCACAAGGAGGCAGAGAGGCAGGCAGAGAGAGAGAGAGGGGGAAGCAGGCTCCCCGCCGAGCAGGGAGCCCGATGCGGGCCTCGATCCCAGGACCCTGAGATCATGACCTGAGCCGAAAGCAGAGGCATTAACCCACTGAGCCACCCAGGCGCCCGAAAAATTACAATATTTCTTAGTAGCACCAAATATACAATCGCAGTTTAATCTTCTAGTTCTTTGTTTGAATCAAATCCAAAGGAGATTCACACATTACAATTTGGTTGTTACGTATCTCAAGTTTTTTATTTATTTTTATTTTTATCTTTGTTATTTTATTTTATTTTTAAATTTTGTTTATTTATTTGACAGAGAGACAGACACAGCAAGAGAGGGAACACCAGCAGGGGGAGTGTGAGAGGGAGAAGCAGGCTTCCCGCTGAGCAGGGAGCCCGATGTGGGGCACCATCCCAGCATGAGCTCAGCCGAAGGCAGACGCTTAATGACTGAGCCACCCAGGCACCCCTTAAGTTGTTTAAATATAGATTACTCCTCCATCTCTTTTTGTCCTTTGAATTTATGATGTTTTTTCCCTGTAGTTTCTTATTGTCTAGATTTTGCTAAGTATATTCTTATGATATTGTTTAACTTGGCCCTCTTTTTTTATTTAATAAATTGGTAGTTGGCTGTCAAGGCTTGATCAGATTAAGGCTTAGTTATTACTTTTGGTAAATACATTAGTTATCTTTACTGTGTAACAAATTGTGCACAGACTTAGCAGCTTAAAACAGCATTTGTTGTATCTTTCACAGTTTCTTTCTTTTCCTTTATTTCCCCCCTCCTTCCACAATTTCTGAAGGTTAGGCTCATCTGGGTGGTTGTGGCTCAAGGTCTCTTCACGGTGAAGCTTTCATGCCGGGCTGCAGTCATCGGAAGGTTTGACAGGGGCCAGAAGATCTGCTTTCGAGGTGGCTCACTTACATGGCTATTGTAAGAGGTCTCAGTTTCTTGCTGGAGTATCCTCCAGGCTCTGTGCAAGAGCAGGTCATCAGAAAGGGAGGAAGATAGGAAGAAAGCTGTAATGCTTTTTATGACTACAGAAGTGACATCCCATAATTTCTGTTCTATTCTTTTGGTCATCCAGACCAAACTCTGATACTGTGTGGAAGAGGACTGCTTAAGGGTGTGAATTTTAGGGAGATGGGGATCAGTAGTAGCCATTTTGGAGGTTGGCTTCCACAGTGAGATGACTTCCTAGGTGGTGTGGTTTATGAGGAGATGCATGATGTTTTCTTTCTCTTTGTGATACTAGCTACTGATGATTAGTATGTTTTATCTGATAATTTATTAGGAGTAACAAATGCTGATATTCTTTTTTTTTTTTAAGATTTTTATTTATTTATTTGTCAGAGAGAGAGAGAGGGAAAGAGAAGGTACAAGTGCTGGAGTGGCATGCAGAGAGAGAAGCAAGCTCCCCACCGAGCATGGAGCCTGATGCGGGACTTGATCCCAGGACCCTGGGATCATGACCTGAGTTGAAGGCAGATAACTTAACCAGCTGAGCCACCCAGGCATCCCAAATGCTGATATTCTAATTCTGTCATACGCTTTTCATTTAATAGCTGTAATATTTCAATAAACTTCTAACAGCTATTTGGTTACCCAGTGTGGGTATAGTTCACATAGGGAAGGCAGGATAAATGATAAAAGGCTCCTTCTCTTTATTTGCTAGTTTTTAAAAGAACAGATTAGTTTACTAGCATTGTCCAATGGTGAAAAACATTGTTTCATAAACTTAAATTTTTCTTTTTACTTTGAAATAATTTTAGATTTGAAGAAACGTTGTAGAGACACTATAGTGTTCCTGTATATACTCTTTATCCAGGTTCCCCTAAAGTTGATCAACTGCATAACATAGAGTGATCAAAACTAAAGTTAACATTGGTACAGTACAGCTAGCTAAACAGCAGATACTACCACATTTTCCACTGTTGTCTTTTTTTTTTTTTTCAGTTCTAGCACCTCTTCATTATAGTCCTCTTCATTACAATTCTCTCTTGCCTTTGGTTTTATTTTGTTCATTTTTAGTTTTTTGTGTTGGGTTTGGGGATAATATGTCTTTATTTTTTTATATAATATTTTGTATTAGTTTTATTTTATTTTTAAGTAAACTCTACCCCCAGTATGGGGCTTGAACTCACGACCATGAGATCAATAGCAACATGCTCTTCTACTTACTGAGCTAGCAAGGTTCTCCAATTCTTAGCTTAAAAAAAAATTATGAGATTTGTACTTTTGTTCTAGCTGCTGCCTTTATAGTAAAACTTTTATGTAATACACTTAGCTCCTCTCCACCCGTTACTTTTTTTTGCTTGTTGTTTTCTCACTTTGAGTACTACTGAATTTTACCTAGTAACCTTTCTCTTCCCAGTATTTGGTTTAAACTAATATTCTTTTATTTCCAATTAATATATATAAGGCAAACAGCAGGTCCTAATTTTTAAAGATATTTATTTATTTATTTTTGCGCGCATGCGCGAAAGAGGGAATGAGCACAAGCCGGGGTTGGGGGAGGGGGCGGAGGGAGAAACAGACTCCCCGCTGAGCAGGGACTCT
The DNA here is from genome assembly GCA_002007465.1 of Ailurus styani. Taxonomy (NCBI): domain Eukaryota; kingdom Metazoa; phylum Chordata; class Mammalia; order Carnivora; family Ailuridae; genus Ailurus; species Ailurus styani. Next base: position 624,060 of record LNAC01000191.1, read on the forward strand.
GATGTGGGACTAGATCCCAGGACCCTGGATTCATGAGCTGAGCTGAAGGCAGATACTTAACTGACTAAGCCACACAAGTGCCCTATTCTAATTTTTATCTTTCCTTACTTTCCTCTCATTTTTGATTGTACATTGATAGCTACGTTGTCCAAGCATATAGTCATCATATGTTATAATGTGTCCCTTATAACTATCATTCCGTTTCTGTAAGTATGTGTGTGTGTGTTTAAATATATATATAATTTCCACTTTTTTATGTTGATGTGGACTTTGTAGTTATTTTGGTTGTCTGAAATTCATTTTTTTAAAAAGATATTTATTTATTTATTTATTTGACAGAGAGAGAGAGAGAGAGAGAAAGAGAGAGAGAGAGAGAGAGATCACAAGTAGGCAGAGAGGCAGGCAGAGAGAGGGGGAAGCAGACTCCCTGCTGAGCAGAGAGCCTGATGTGGGGCTCGATCCCAGGACCCTGAGATCACGACCTAAGCCAAAGGCAGAGGCTTAACCCACTGAGCCACCCAGGTCTCCCTGAAATTCATTCTCTAATAAATTTCTCAGGAAGTGCTTATTCCTTGAGTTCCACTGTGTTTAAAAGTTTGTCTGTAGCTTCAATACTTGACAGCTGGTTTGGCCAATTATAAAATTCTTTTCTAGAGTATCTGTCATTCCATTTTCTGGCATAGCGCGTCACTGTTACACTCCGATGTCAATCAGGTTTTCTTTATGTGCAGGCTTAGCTTTTTGTCTTTTTGCCTGAATTTCCAAAAGATTTTTTTCATAGTATTTTTATGTATTGGTGTTGGTCATTCTGACTCATTTTTCCTCAGGCATATACTAAGTCCTTTCATTATGTAGTTTCAACCCCTGCCCCTGTCTCTTTGTCTTTCAACATCAGGAAGGTTTTCTTGACTTGTAAGTTTTTTGGTTTGTTTTTTGCTTTTTGTTTTTGTTCCATTGCTTTGTTTTTTTTCCTTTGAAGCTATATATTGGATTATACATTTTCTTCTTTGGGACATATATATTCTATACATATGTTACATCTTATATATTATAATTATATATTATATTACACACAATTATGTATTAAAATATACATTAATATATTATTACATATATTATTATATCTTATATCTTATATATTATTCGTGAGGTAAACCTCTCTGCTATCTCCAGACTTGTATATCCACCTGTCTTCTCAACCTATCCATTAGGATTTTTATTTTTTTAAAGATTTTATTTTTCTTTTTTAAAAAATTATTTTTATTTATTTATTTGCCAGAGAGAGAGGGAAGTGCGCAAGCACACAAGCAGGGGGAGCGGCAGCCTGAGTGAGAAGCAGGCTCTCTGCTGAGCAATGAGCCTGATGCGGCACTCGATTCCAGGACCCTGGGATCGTGACCCGAGTCGAAGGCAGATGTTTAACTTACTGTGCCACCCAGCTGTCCCTTATTTTACTTTTTAAAAAGTGATCTCTCTACCCAGTGTGGGGCTTGAACCCACAACCCCAAGATCTAGAGTTGCATGCTCCATTGACTGAGCCAGCTGGGTGCCCCTATCCATTTGGATTTTTAATAGACATATCAAAGTCAGCATGTCTATAACCAAACTGATCTTCCTGCTAAATCTTCAGGAAGCCTTCCATGTTTCGTTTGGTGGTTTTTCCACTTGTGCAGGCCACATACCTAGACTCCTCTTTCCCTCACTTCTGTAGTTCTGTCTTTAAGATTATCTGTAACCTGGCCACATCTTCATACTTCCACTAGCCAACATCTTCTGTTGCTTGAGTTACTTTAATAACATCATTCTAACATGTCTCCTTGCTTTTACCCTTGCCTCCTTTAATAACAAGATTTGGAGCCATCTTTGAAAATCATAAGCCAGTTTGTCATTCCTCTCAAGAATCCGCAGAGGTTTCCTCATTTCACTCAGAGTAAAAAATGAAAACTCTTATCTTTGTGTATGAAGCTCTGCATGACTTCTTCCCCTTACATATCTCCGATTTCACCTTTCATTTCTCCTCCTCTCTTCCTCCCTCATAATCCAGTGCTGTTCTTCATCTATTATGGGCACACATCTGCCTTTGCGTGTGCCCTCTGTGTGGGATGTTTCTCTCCTCACCTCTCTGTTCGACTTTCTCATGTCTTAGAGCCTCACGTCTCATCCTCCTCATGAGGCCCTTTCTCATCACGCTATTTAACATCAGAACCTCTCCCTTCATAGTCCTCTTCTTTTAAGCTACCATGTACTTTACTTATTTATTGTGTTTAACAGTTGTATGTTTTTCCCTGGTAAAATAAAAGCTCTGCAAGGTCAAGGATCTTACTTTCTTGCTCACTGATACATCTCAAACACTGAGATAAGTGCCTGGCATATGATAGATGTTCATTATTCATTTGTTGAGAAAGTAAATATGCCCTATATTTCCTTGGAGGGAGGATGTCCTTTTCAAACTGTTCTCCCACCCCTATCTGTGGCATTAAGATGTTTTTTCTGGGGCAGGACGTGTGTTTTATCTTTAAACTCCATGGGACTACATTAGGGAAGCCTCTGGTTTCTGTTGGTTTTATTTTAGTTCTGGTCTATTTAGGCTGGAATTGCATCTACAAATCCATTCAAGATGGATGTTATTCTGAAATTGGTTAAAGATAGGGTGGCCTATAACGAAACTGTGAGTAGTAGTTAACCATTTATCATATATGCAGGAAATTCATTTTTTATTTTCTTATTCTGCCAGTCAAATAACAAAAGGTTTCTTTCTTTTACTGAATTTTGAATGGCAGTTTGAGAAGAGAAGATAGTAGGTATAGGCATTAATTAATATGTAATTGAAAATTGCTTTAAAGTATATGTGCATGTTATGTCTTCCCAGTGTTTCTGTAATTCTGTTTGAGCAAATTAAGAGAGTTGCAGTAGTCTAGAAAAGACTCTATTGTGGTAGTTTATTGAGTAGTCTCCCCAGGAAAGGCTACTCCATTCTGCATAATGCTACCAAGTATAAGATGTGAGATAATCAGTGAGGCTTCCAACTAGAGAACATGTTAAAATCAAATCGTGTTTTTTTTTTTTTTAAAGATTTTTTTATTTATTCGAAAGAGAGAGAGAGGGAGAGGACGAGCAGGGGGTGGAGCAGAGGGAGAAGCAGACTCCCTGCTGAGCAGGGAGCCTGAACTCCGGGCTTGATCCCAGGACCCTTGAGATCATGACCTGAGGTGAAGGCAGTCACTTAACCGATGGCCACCCAGGTGTCCCAGGTCAAATAATGTTCTAAAGGATCGGAAAGAAAACCATTTAGTGAGATTTAAAGATAGTATTAGTGAGTTACCGTTGAACATTTGTTATGTGGGTATTTTTCTCTGGATTGGATGTAATGTATAGAAAACTTAAAAGGTGTTATAAAATCTTATTACAGAGTTAATACGTGTTCTCTAAAGATGGTAGAAAATTAAAAGGTTAAAATAAACCTAGGAAAGATCATTTCGGTGCACACCTTTTCAGTTTCTATTTATGTATAAGTACATATACATAGCGCCTAAGAAATGGAAATGGGATTATAGTCTGTATTACAGTATGTGAACTATTTTAGAGGCTGTATAGAATTTAATAGTGAATATATAATTCAGTTTTCTGGTGTGCATTTAGGTTTTTTTTTTTTTTTTGCTAGTGTAAAATACTGTAGTGAAAGTCTGTCTTTACTTGATGTGTTATTGAAATGAAACCTTTTTAAATGAACGTTTAATTAATTAACCTAGGGGTGCCTGGCTTGCTCAGTCACTGGTGCAGTGTGTGACTCTTGACCTTGGAGTTGTGAGTTTGAGCCCCATGTTGGGTGTAGAGATTACGTAAACATAAAATATTAAAAAAAGAAAGTAATTAGTCTTAAGAAATTAATGTTTCTTTTTCAGGTTAATTTAAAATTGTACATAAAATTAAATTTTTATGGCACCCTTATGAAAAGAGCATGGAGTTCTAAGAGTCATTTATTGACACTAGTTAGATAAAATTCTTTAGAAGTTTGATTTACCATTTGCAGTTATGGGTTTTTACTATGGTTTCCTTTTTGGTAAGTAAGAATTGGAATGAAGGTTGCTTTAGGTGAATAACCAGCATGCCTTCAACCAACTGCAGGGAGTTTTTTTCCTTACATACTCGAGACTGTGCTTGAATATCTACTTTTATTAAGAAGTGTAATGAAAGAAACCTCATTATAACTTCCCCCTAATGCAGTGTTAATTGAGGCAAGAATTAGTACTTTAGTGTATCTTTGCCTCCTATACATATATATTTAAAATTTTTGTGTGGTTGGGACACCTGGGTGGCTCAGTTGGTTAAGCGGCTGCCTTCAGCTCAGGTCGTGTGATCCTAGGGTCCTGGGATCCAGTCCTGTATCGGGCTCCTTGCTTGGTGGGGCTTCTCCCTCTGCCTGCTCTGTCTGCTCTTCCCCCTGCTTGTATGCTCGCTCTCTCTCTCTCTCTCTCTCTCTCTCTGATAAATAAATAAAATTAAAAAAAATTTTTGTGTGTGTGGTACCATAAGAAACTTACTATTTTTGTTCTATTTTATTTTTTCAAGATTTTACTTATTTGACTGAGAGAGACAGATCACAAGTGGGCAGAGAGGCAGGCAGAGAGAGAGGAGGAAGCATGCTCCGTGCTGAGCAGGGAGCCCAATGTGGGGCTTGACCCCAGGACCCTCAGATCATGACCTGAGCCGAAGGCAGAGGCTTTAACCCACTGAGCCACCCAGGTGCCCCTTATTTTTGTTTTAAAATAGTTTTAATAATATAGGAGCTTTTTTTTTTTGAAAGAGGGTCAAATGCTTTTTATTTAGTTTCATCTGTATGTGTATATTATACATACTTTTTATTTAACACAATTAAGAAAAAGTGATTTGCTCTTTTCTGATTTTATAAAAAGTACCCTTTATTAAAACGAAGTATAGAGATAACAGTTACTAATATTTTTGTATGGCTCTTTCTGTGTTTTTCTATATAGACTTTAGTGTACGTTAGAAGGAAGGGATTTTTGCATGCTGTTTTGTAATCTTTTATTACTCCATCTTATGTGATGGACATCTTTCCACGTTAGGAAGTTGAAATCAATACACATTTTATAGTTCCTACTATGCTTGCAACATTTTGTTTCTTTTCTGATTTCTACTATCGTTTAAATTGATCCTCTGTTGGTAAGATACTAGTTTGTTTCCAGTTGGGCATGTAAAGCATGCATTTCTCACTACCTCCTTAACTAAACAAGACCAAGACTTGCGTAAGTTTGCTTTGTGCTTTAAAAATCCCAGTCTAGGGCGCCTGGGTGGCTCAGTGGGTTAAAGCCGCTGCCTTCGGCTCAGGTCATGATCCCAGGGTCCTGGGATCGAGGCCCACATCGGGCTCCCTGCTCGGCAGGGAGCCTGCTTCCTCCTCTCTCTCTGCCTGCCTCTCTGCCTACTTGTAATCTCTCTCTCTGTGTCAAATGAATAAATAAAATCTTAAAAAAAAAAAATCCCAGTCTACCTCCTCATCCCCTCTTTCTTATAATTGGAAAAAGCTTAGGGAGTTTATTTGTAGTAAAAATCCAGGAGATAAAGTCCTCTTATTTTATAAGTGTGTGCTGAAGTAAAAAATTATTTTTGGCTATGAATGATTTAAATATTTCTGTAATTTTAGTTATAATTTAATGCTGCCTGATTCCAGACCATGTCTATTAGATCCCTTTTTCTTTTTAAAATTTATTTATTTATTTATTTATTTATTTGACAGAGAGAGAGAGAGAGAGAGAGAGAGACAGAGAGGGAACACAAGCAGGGGGGAATGGGCAGGGAGAAGCGGGGAGCCAGTGTCAGGCTCCATTCCAGGACCCTGAGACCATGCCCCAAGCCAAAGGCAGATGTCCAATGACTGAGCCACCCAGGCGCCCCTACTAGATTCCTTTTTCGATTTGTTTCCCTTAAAAGGTTATATGCGTTTTAAAAATAAGGTTGTGTATAAATTTTTTAAAGATTTTTTTTTTTAAAAAGATTTTATTTATTTATTTGGCAGAGAGAAATACAGTGAAAGAGGGTACACCAGCAGGGGGAGTGGGAGAGGGAGAAGCAGGCTTTCCCACAGAGCAGGGAGCCCCCATTCGGGGCTCCATCCCAGGACCCTGGGATCATGACCTGAGGCAAAGGCAGAGGCTTAACGACTGAGCCACCCACGTGCTCCCCTTTTTTACTTTTTAAACATTTTATTAAATCAGGAGACCATTTAAAGTGATGGGACAGTTTTTCTTTCATACTGCAATTATAGTTGGAAATACTGTAAATTGCAGTTTTTGAAACTTTCAGATTTGCATTTTAATTTTAATAAATCTGGCTGATTATAAATAAAATACATTTTTCTGTTTTTGAAAGTTTGACTTTATGATTGCTTTGATGTGGTGTGCTTGAGTGGCTCAGTCATTTAAACATCTGCCTTTGGCTCAGGTCATGATCCCAATGTCCTGGGATCCAGTCAGATGTAGGCTCCCTGCTCAGCGGGGAGTCTGCTTCTCCCTCTCCCTCTGCCCCTCCCATCCCACTTGTGCTCCCCCTGCTCTCTCTCTCAAATAAATAAAATCTTAAAAAAAAAAAAAGATTATGTTGATGTGAATTAACAGCACAAATGTGTATGATACTTAGTTCTCTCTCTCTCACTTCTTTTTCTTTTCTTTTATTGTATAATATATTACTTGCTTCAGGGGTACATGTCTGTGATCCTCAGTCTTACACAATTCACAGCACTCACCATAGCACATACCCTCCCCAGTGTCCATGACCCAGGTACCCTATCTTTCCCCCCCAACCCCCCTCTCTCTTTTACTTTTTAAGGAAAGATGTAGTAGGAAGTAGTTTTTTGAACAGAAATATAATCAGAGGTTTATAGTGTGTTGGTGTTGTGTTAGGTAGATATAACTGTGAGAGGTAGAAGATTATTTGATGAGGCATAAAGATAATTGGAATAAATAAAAAAGTTTCACTCTCTTAGATACGTTTTTGTGACATCTTTAATTCTTTTGTCCTGTTGCTAGCCTTATGTTGGAGGGTATACTATAAAATATTTCTGTATATAATTTATATATATATTTTTATAAATATATACAAATATACAATCCAAATAAAGTTGTTTACAAGTTTTAGAACACTTAAATACCTGAGAGTTGATTCATATGTTTTCATGTTAAAATAGAGATAAGTAGGTAGTGGTTTTCTGGCATTATGCCATTTATTTATTTATTTTTATGTTTTGGAATTTTTCTTTTAAATACACGCTAATACACTGATGATGTTAAATGATAACATTCTAGAGAAAGTATTTGTTACTCTTTTTGAGGTCTAGCCTTCAGAATTAATGAGAAAATTTGTAGAAGAAAGATTACTTCCATAAGTGCTCAGAGCATCAAAATGCTTCTGTGCACATTGATCTCCTGACTTCTGTTTGCCGTCAGAGCTGTTAAAGTTCATTTGCACATGGTGTCTTGAAACAACTTCACTTGGGGGCCTGTGAAGGCTTGCTTAAGGGGTATACGAGCCAGTTCTAAAAATCTTTCATTATGAAAGAATACTATAGTGAGTTCTCATGAAACTGTCCTTTTACTAAGTCATGGCCGGTCTTATTTTTATTCACATTTCCCTTTTCCCATATTATCTTGAAGCAAGTCCCAGATAACATACTATATTTTATCTGTAAGTATTTTAGTAAGTGTCTTTATTTATTTATTCACTTATTTTAGAGAGTGGCACATGTGGGGGGGTGGGGCAGAGGGAGAGGAAAAGAGAGAATCTCAAGCCTACTCCCTGTTGAGGACAGAGCCTCCTGTAGGCTTTGATCTCAAGACCTTGAAATAAAGNAAAAAATAAAAATCTTTCATTATGAAAGAATACTATAGTGAGTTCTCATGAAACTGTCCTTTTACTAAGTCATGGCCGGTCTTATTTTTATTCACATTTCCCTTTTCCCATATTATCTTGAAGCAAGTCCCAGATAACATACTATATTTTATCTGTAAGTATTTTAGTAAGTGTCTTTATTTATTTATTCACTTATTTTAGAGAGTGGCACATGTGGGGGGGTGGGGCAGAGGGAGAGGAAAAGAGAGAATCTCAAGCCTACTCCCTGTTGAGGACAGAGCCTCCTGTAGGCTTTGATCTCAAGACCTTGAAATAAAGACCTGTGCCAAAACTGAGTGGGATGCTCAACTGACTGAGCCAGCCACTCAGTCACTCCTAGTAAGTATCTTTAAACTACACCAGTTTAACACAAAATAAAACCCACATTATCTCACCTTAAATTCCTTGATGTTATATCCAGGTATGTTTGAATTTTCAATTCCTTGAAACGTAGCTGTTTTATAGTTTGAGTCAGAGGCACATATTGCAGTTTGCTGTTATATCTTCTGTGTTTAAGTTCTTACTGCTTTTCTTTTTTTACCTTGCAGTTTATTTGTTGAAAAAAAATGGTTTTGTGTTCTGCAAAACTCTCTGTAGTCTGGCTTTTGCACCTGAGTGGTGTCATTTAACATATTCTTCTGTCCTCTGTATTTTCTATAAATTGGCCTTTGGATTTGGAGACTAATACAAGTCACTTAAAGAGAATTATTTTCCAGATTTGTAAACTTTTGTTCTTTTATTTAAAATTTTTAACTGTCTTTTTTTGTTTGCTTGTTTCTTTAAGATTTTATTTTTAAGTAATCTCTATGCCCAGTGTGGGTTTTGAACTTAGAATCCCAAGGTCAAGAGTAGCATGCTCCACTGACTGAGCCAGCCAGATGCCCCAGCTTTTGTTCTTTTAAATCCTTAAGTTGGTCTGCCTGAGAAAGCTTTGCAGAGTATGCTTTCATAGTTGCTCTTTTCGCTGCCAAAGGAAGTAATTCTTTTTATTATGTTGTCTAGATACTGGGTGTTAAAAAAAAATTGGCATTTAAGGGGCACCTGGGTGGCTTAGTTGGTTAAGCGTCTGCCTTCGGCTCAGGTCATGATCCCAGGATCCTGGGATAGAGCCCCATATTGGGCTCCCTGCTTAGCAAGGAGCCTGCTTCTCCCTCTCCAGCTCTCCTGTGCCTGTGTTCCCTCTCTCACTATTTCTCTCTGTAATAATAAATAAAATCTTAAAAAAAAGAAAAAAATTGGCATTTGAAACAACACATGGACAATTACAAATGTTGGTGTCAGGGTTTAAAAAGTGAATGACTGTAACAGATGGTCTGTCACTCAGGTGCTTCTGAGTGTGTTTTCGTTAAAATTGAAGGGAGAGTTAATCAAACTGCTCTTTGAGAGATAATGAAAAAATAATTTTTGATGATAGTTCACTGAGACTTTTGTCATGAAACTAAGTGCATTGAAAGAATTGAGTGTTACTACTTTCACATAACTTCTTCCACTTAGTTATCTACTTAGGTCAGCGTAGTCTTATTTATAACTTAACAAACAAAAGTGTATAAATTAATGAACACTGTGGGATTTTAGCAGTATTACTTGTTGTGGATACCTGTAAGCATGGGGCTTGGGGTCAAGGAGAGGAACCCCTGCCCGTGTATCTTAACAGATTCATTTATAATGAAAAATGTACTTTTAACGTGTATTTTACCAAAACTTGTAATACACTTATATTTTGAACAGTGACATCCTAATAATGATTGTAGTACTAATGGCAGAGGAAAATGTTTTCAACACTTAGAGCTTGTGATTAGATGGACTTTCATTATTATTTTTGTTGTAGAGATTGGATGATGAATAAAATACTTTCAGGCATAAAATTATATTCCATTATGATCAAGTACTGTGGATGAAGAGGAATGGAAATTTGTATCCCAGGAGAAAGGAACAGTTATAAAATTTCTGGCTGTTAGTGAGGAATGATCATAATCCATTTTTCTTTGAATACTTGAGTGATGTAACAGTTTATTAAAAATATTAATAACAATATTTTGTAAACAACTGCTTTGTGACTAGTTAAGTTGATGAAAAACTTAAATGTCAATGTACAAATGTTCTGGGGTGTATAGTTTTTCAAGATTCTTTTGGTAGATGAGCAAAACATCTGAAGTCCCTTGGCGCTCACTGGATGTCAGGCTCTGTGTTGACTATATTGGTGATAAAATGACTAAAGAGTTATATTCCTGGCTTTCACAGGGTAGATTCCCTAGGAAAAACTACTATATCTATGTCTGAAGCAAAAGACACATAACTTTATAAAAACACCAAATGTAAAGATGCTGTGTACTAACTACTTCTCTTTTCCCACCCCCTTCTTGGCAGACAAGCAGCTGGCTCTTTAGGGTGTATAAGCAGCATTACAAATCCATATTTTATATTTGGAATTGTAAGTCAGCCCTTTTCTCCCTTGTGTGTTCTTTATCAGAGCACAGCCTGGAAAATAAATATTCTTATTAAAACAGATTTTTAGACAATGATTACGAGAAGATTAGAATAGTGGTGATTGTGTTAAAAATTTTTAAATGTTCATTTTTAAAAATTAAAAATTATTATTCATATCTTAGTAATTGATTTTGCCCATATAGGAAACAAAGGAAAAAAGAAAAATAATTTTCACATAGCTTAATATTTCATCATTAAGATAAGATAACATATGTGCCCCTCTTCACAAACAATAAATAGGAAGGCTAAAATAAGAAGGTTAATATAAACATTTCTTTAAACTAATTTTTTGGCTTGAAGGAAGCACTGTGTCCCTATGTTTTTAAATCTGTGTGCACCAGGTTGGTCCTTTTGCTGAGGATGAGGCACTTTTGTGGTAGTGTTGCCATGGTGACTGCTTCCAAGTGCTGCCTCAAGGTCACTCATCACTCATAGCCAGGAATACTTGGATTTTGTTAAAGAAGAATATCCACATTCAGTGGACAAAATGAATTTTCACATTGCACTGTTCAGTCAGATCTAGCAAAAATATACTTGTAAATGGTATTTTGTGTAGACAGTATTGATAAACTGTATTTTCTTTGACTATTGAATTTTAACCTTCCAGATTAGAAGGCTAATGGTATATCTACAAATTATCCCCCGCCATATGTTGTAATAACTTGATTTTATCCCATTTGTGATTTTGTTTTATCACAGCAACTTTATTATATTTATGTTTGAGTATGTCAGAACATACCTGCCTCAGTGTTTTGTTTTTTTGATAGGAGACAGGGCAGAGAATCCTTTAACATTCCTTTTCTTTTTGGTAAACTTAGCTTGGTATATTTAATTGCCAGTTGCCTTCAGCTTTTGTTCATTTTAGGATGATCATGTTATTTTCCCCAAACTAGATTTCAAAGATCTATTGTCTACCTGGCTTCTATTTCATGTACTCTTTGTCTCATACAGCTGTTAATTTTCCATGTCCTTACTTTCTGGATTTTTATCTTTTGGTTTAATAGAGATGTTCTACCATCAGAGATTTTCCTATGTTGTTATCAAGCTGGGTTTCAGTGAAGGAAAATATTAAAAAAGAAATGCCTCCGTACATTATTTATTTTCTTAGAAATCTTGTTCTGAGGAGAGAGGAGTCAGAGCTTGCCTCCATTAGGCTGGAAGGTGACTTTGAAATCAGAGATGAGAAACATTACTCTAAAAAGGAAAGTGCCATTGAAACAAACAAAAATTACTATTCAGACATATATGGCTAGAAAATTTGGTCTTTCAGCTAATTAGTATCTAACTAGGTGCCTTACCTCCAGGGGAATTAGATGAATTGGTTCTCATAAAGCATTTCATCTCTGCTTCTGCAGAGCAGAGACCTTTGTGATGTCTGATCAAGATATTTTACATGCTTGAAATTTCAATGAATGCAGAGCACTATAGATAGTATTGCAGATATGCCAGGTAGTATATGCCAGCAAACGTTTGTTTCATTTATGCATATTTATGAAACCAAGTATGTTATCTGATGCTGTTTTTGCTAATTTATTTAAATAAAAAGGAATTTATTTAAAACTGTAAGCTAAGATGTGAGCCAATGTGATCTAGAAAAAAAGAATATTAGTCAGGGCCCTGCATTGATCTTGTTTCTTACTGTGTGAACTTGGTCAAGTCACTTTTTGTACTTCATTTTCTTCATCTGTATAAAACAAGGTGTTTCCATTTTCATTGTGACTTTCCATGATTCTAGTCTCAGTATTGTTCTGTGTATTAACATTGGATTATTGTCAGAAACAGAGGAATATTGCAGTTCATACTAATCTAAAATGCTGAATCTTTCTTTCTTTCTTTTTTTTTTTTTTTAAGATTTTATTTATTTATTTGTCAGAGAGAGAGAGAGAGAATGTACAAGCTGGGGGACCAGCAGAGAGAGAAGCAGACTCCTTGCTGAGCAGGGGGCCTGATGTGGGTGGGACTTGATCCCAGGACCCTGGGATTATGATTTGAGCTGAAGGCAGATGCTTAACCCAGCCACCCAGGCATCCTCTAAAATGCTGAATCTTTCCAACTAATTTGTCTATTTTACTTTCCTTAGGTACCATTAAAATGATTTATGTTCTAGATGCATGTTTAACTAGGTTATTTTGAAAGGAGGGAAGGTAGAGTTTGAAAGTGTGACTTGATTATGTGGCACATAATTAGCAGTTTTTAAAATGTTTTGTGACCAACTCCACAAAGTTAGAATTGACTGTAGAAATAGAAACTGAAAAATATCAAATAGAAGTTGATATTGATTATCTTGAACATGGGTTTCATACAGATTCTAGGTTTTTTCAGTAAGGAGGGAGGGTTAATGTGTAATATATTTTTCTTTGAAGTTTTCCTTTAACATACCCCATTCCATAGTACTGGAAAGCATTCGTCTGAAAAAAGGTGCACACCCGTTTATTTATTTAGTAGGAAAAATTAATATTTTGAATTTTAAAGAAGTTTACAGTTTATAGAATATGTGAGCAAAACATGAAAGCTATTTGTGGTTTGGTATTAGATCTTTTTATACTCTCTTCTATGCATATATAAACACAGTTTTTACTTTGTTGGGTCATATTGTGCTTATTCTCCCATTGCCTTGTTTTAGTCAGTATATAGAGATTGACTTTATTTGAAAAATGACAAATATGTGTTCTACTGTAGTTTAACATTAAACCAGATCTCTGTTGACTGCCTGGTAAAACTGTGTCACAAAAAATATCCTTGGGGTGCCTGGGTGGTTCAGATGGTTGGGCATTTGCCTTCAGCTCAGGTCATGATGTCCAGTTCCTGGGATCGAGCCCCGTGTCCGACTCCCAGCTCGGCGGGGAGTCTGCTCCCTCTCCCTTTGCCTCTCCTCCTGGTTGTGCTCTGTCTCTCTCTCAAATGAAGAGATAAAATATTGAAATAAAATCCTTTATCTTCCACTTTTACCCACTTGTGCAAGTATTTCCATAGAATAGATTTTTCTAAGTTAAATTTTTGGGTTAAAGGGATATCCTTAATGTTTGGATAGATATTTCAAAATTGCCTTCCAGGAAGTTAATAGTTCTGTTAACAGTGACACCTACTTTTCATGCATATTTTATTTGGATGATGATCTTATTATAGCTCCTATTTATTGAGTACCCTCTTTGTGTTAGGAATTTTGCCAGGTGCTTAATATAGCTCTCTCTAATCCTGATAATCTGGTAAAATAGTATTTCATCCTCATTTACAATTGAGGGATTTGAGTGTCAGAGAAGTGAATAACTTCCTCAAGGCCACATAACTCACAAGTGGCACCATTGGGGTTTAAAATTGCCATTTCTGGGCGCCTGGGTGGCTCAGTGGGTTAAAGCCTCTGCTTTCGGCTCAGGTCATGATCTCAGCGTCCTGGGATCGAGGCCCGCGTCGGGCTCTCTGCTCGGCGGGGAGCCTGCTTCCTCCTTTCCCTGTCTCTATGCCTGCCTCTCTGCCTACTTGTAATCTCTCTCTCTGTGTCAAATAAATAAATAAAATCTTTAAAATAAATAAATAAATAAATAAATAAATAAATAAAATCTTTAAAAAAAAATAAATAAAATTGCCATTTCTTTGAATCCAGTTTCTTCTGTCCAAAAACAGTGTCTCCAATATTGCTTATGTTGAGAGGACTGTCTTTAATAGGTACACATAAAAATTCAGAATATGCATATTTTCCTTCAAAAAAGTGATTAATATAATACATGTTAATAATGTTTTAGATCAGCCATAGCCCAAATAGTGTAGATAATGTACTTTATTAAAAAGTGTACAAGGGCAGCGACTCTTCCTGCCCACTGGTCTTGCCATTTTGCACCCCTCCCCCCAAAAAAGTGTGCATGATATGTAATTCCTGATTCTGGCTTTAGGTATTTGGTTTTTTGACTTTGGAAGTATGTATATTTTTTTCTTTTTTCTTTTTAAAGATTTTTTATTTTTTAAGTAATTTCTGCACCCAGTGTGGGGCTCAAACCCACAACTCTGAGCTGAAGAGTCTCATGTTCTACCAACTGAGCCAGTCAGGTGCTCTGGAAGTGTGTCTGATTCTAAGTGGTGTTGAGATTAGCTTGAGGAACCGGTGACTGCAGCTAGAAATATATTGCTAGTCTATAAACTAAGTCTAGTTTTTTATTTTTTATTTTTTATTTTTAAAGATTTTATTTATTTATTTGACACAGAGAGATCAGATCACAAGTAGGCGGAGAGGCAGGCAGGCTTTAACCCACTGAGCCACCCAGGCGCCCTAAACTAAGTCTAGTTTTAGGAGGAGTAGGCTGTATTAGTTTGCTGGGGCTGCCCTACCAAGGTACCACAGGTCAGGTGCTATACAAAAGAAATTTATTTTCTTACAGTTCTGGAGGCTAGAAGTCCAGGATCAAGGTATCTGCAGGATTGGTTGTTTCTTCTTCTTTTTTTTTAAGGTTTTATTTACTTATTTTAGAGAGAGCTCGAGAGTGCACATTGGGGGCGGTGGGCAGAGGGAGAGGGAGAAGCAGACTCCCCACTGACCAGGGAGCCTGACACAGTGCTTGATCCCAGGACGCCGAGATCATGACCCGAGCTGAAGGCAGTGCTTAACTGGCTGAGCCACCCAGGCACCCCAGGATTGGCTTTTTCTGAGGCCTCTCTCCTTGGCTTGTAGATGGCTGCCACCTTCTGTTTATATGTTCATGTCTGTGTCCGAATTCCCTCCTCTTATAAGGACACTAGTCATATAAGACACTAGTGATCTCATTTTAACTTAATTGCCTCTTTAAAGACCCCATTTCCATAGGTACCTGTTTGCCTCAGTTAGTAGAGCATGGGGCTCTTGATCTTCGGAGTTGTGAGTTCAGGCCCCACGATGGGCTCCATGCTGGGCATGTATCCTACTTAAAAAACAAAGGCCCTGTTGCTAGATATAGTCACATTCTGAGATACTGAGGGTTAGGGCTTCAACATACGAAGTTTGGTGGTTTCAGTTCAATCCATGACTTAGGTTGTATTTTATCTTACCTATTTTAAGGATTTTGAATTTTTATGTGTGTCATGTTTAAACATGTGATTTTTTAGGTGTCCTTTATACCTTTGAAATGACTTTGATTTAGCATTATGAAAATACTAAATGCTTGTTAGCAAATTTTTTTGCTCGAGTAAATGTAAACTTGTTTGATTTAGCTAGTAATTATAATAACTCATTTTTATAAAAAGTTTTTTGGGGGGCACAATTTGGAAGAAGTAAGTATTCATTAGAAAAGAAGCTAAGGAAGTGAGGAACAGTAAGAGGAATGTAACGTTTGCTACCTGCCTCTTTCTAAGATTTTTTCTATCATAAAGCAGTAGTATCAATAGTTACTGTTTATTGAGCACTCGACACATGTGTTAGGATCTGAGTATTTTAAGTGCTTTATATAATTTATATAATTCTCTCCCAATTCTTACAACAAGCCCATAAAGTATTTTTTAAAAATAATTTTATTTACTTATTTGACAGAGAGAGATGGAGAGAGAGAGCATAAGCAGGGGGAGTGGCAGAAGCAGGCTCTCTACTTAGCAAGGAACCCGACATGGGGATGGATCCCAGGATCTTGGGATCATGACCTGAGCCTAAGGCAGATGCTTAACCAACTGAACCACCCAGGGGCCTCCCCCCCTCCCAGCCCCGCAACAGTGTTTTTTATGTCTGTTCTCTCAGCTCTCAGCTGGATAGACTGTATCTAAAATTTGTAATCTTTATTGTCTTCTCATTTTCTACATATTTGAAATGTGTCTTTTATGACTGGTTTCTCTACCATATTGTACATCATTTCATCTTCTCTGGGCAGGCTGGTTTCCTCACATACTGCAAAGCATGGAGGAGCCTTGGGTTTTCTTTTTTGTATTTGGCAGAATTCCAAACATCGTTCCTGGAACAGAAAACCGAAGGCATTTGGTGTTTTATAGCATGACATTAAGTCATAAGTGTGTGTGTATGTTTTAAATTCCAGAAAACTGTAGTAGCTGTGTTGGCATCTTTAATTATATTTTAACTTTTTTTTTTTTTTAAGAGGGAGAGAGAGTGGGAGCAGGGGGAGGGGCAGAGGGGTAAGGAAAAAGAAAATTTTAACCAGGATTCATTCACTCCTAACATGGAGCCCAACTTGGGGCTTGATCTCATGCCCATCTGGAAATCATGACCTGAGTCAAAATCAAGAGTCAGATGCTTAACTGACAGAGTCCCTAATTTTATATATATATAAAATATTTTTTAAAGATTTTTTTTTATTTATTTGACAGAGAGAGAGAGATTACAAGTAGGCAGAGAGAGAGGAGGAAGCAGACTCCCTGCTGAGCAGGGAGCCCAATGCGGGGCTCGATCCCAGGACTCTGAGATCATGACCTGAGCCGAAGGCAGAGGCTTTAACCCACTGAGCCACCCAGGCACCCCTCCCTAATTATATATTAACTTCTTGAGTCCAAGAGATTTATATCCATTCTACAAATTATTTGATGGCAGGCTTATTCATGTTTTTCAGTACTATTTCACTTTTTCAGTTGTGCTTGTAACCAAAAAGGTAGTCTTATGTATAATAATAGAGTATCTTCTTCAGAGAATTTCTCAAATGTTATGAGATTTAAAACCTTCTTATATATTGGTAAGTAGCTTTCAGATGTTTTGACTTCTTTATGGGGAATGATTCTTCTAGCATCTCTGAGTTTCCTGCATATTCACCTGTATCTTCACTCCCTTCATCTATTTAATCAAAATTTTGTGTGCCTGCTCTAAGTAGGTACAGTGGCTAAAACAATGCAGAGACTTGGACTCTGTCTTCAAGAGGGGGAAGAGCAAGAAGAGAGGCATTTACTAGGTGGTAAGCACAGTTGGGATGTTTAAAGGTGTTACTGGGCTCATTGGAGGAGTGTATAACCCAATTTGGGATTGGGAAAGTGGGTTGGAAGAGACAAAGTGGAAGTATCTGGGTAAGTTTTCAAGAGGAAGAGTGTTATTGTAAGGTATAAATTGGAGGTGGGTGGGTTAGTAGAATAGCATTCTGACCAAGAATGGCTTCTGCAACAGGACTTGGTGCAGTTGGGTGTTCTCTGGGAAATGTTAAGTTCTTTGGTGTGGGTGGACCATTAGGTACAAGGAGAGGTCTTTAGAAATGAGTGGAGAAAGGAATTTGAGTTTTATAGGCATGGAAAGATTGCCCTGATTCACCTGAGGATTAAGTGAAGAATAATGGTAGGCTTTTGGAGTAATCCAGGGAAAATGTACTACCTAAAACATTTAAGGGCAGAAATAATGGGATTAAGATGAAGTGAACAAATTTGGGAAATATTAAAAACCACTGATACCAGGAGATGTTGGTAGGGCAGGACATGGACTTGTAAGAGCATCTTGTCTCTGAGGTCCTGATTTGCTTATAGTAGGCAGTTAGATAAAGTTTGTTGAATGAATGAATGAAATAGGTAATTTTGGTGATGATCAGAGTTTATAAACATACTTCTTTTCACATTTCTGCATGTTTTTTTAATTTTTATTTTTTTAAAAGATTTTATTTATTTCACGGAGGGAGAGAGATCACAAGGAGGCAGAGAGAGAGAGGGGGATGCAGGCTCCCCGCTGAGCAGGGAGCCCGATGCGGGCCTCGATCCCAGGACCCTGAGATCATGACCTGAGCCGAAAGCAGAGGCTTTAACCCACTGAGCCACCCAGGCGCCCTCTGCATGTTTTTAGACATCTGGGTATTGCTGTTATGGGAATGTAGTGGTGGAATTTTCACATTAGTCTATATAAAAAGTTGCTGAAAGACAAATTGTCAAACTTTTCTCAAATTTCTCCTAAGTTCACTATGTGCAGACCTTTTGTTAGAATTCAGGTCTTCTCAATTCAGGTGTTCTTTGTAGTATCTCATAGGATACTTTTTTCTTGTGGCCACACAATATATTTACTTGAACTGTACTAAAATTTCATAAACGCCCTTTTTGAGGGCTTTATTTGGTATTTTTTCTGAAGGTAATAAATTAAATCTCAGCTGTAACTTAACCTCATTAGTATATTTTGAAAAGTGGGAATTGTTGGGGAGGAAGATTTACTTCTCTTCAAGGTTCTTTTAGATTAGTCCAAGAATGAAATTGACATGAGACAGATTAACAGGAGAAAATCAATTTAACTATGTGTGTAAGGGGAGTCCTTAAGAATATGGGGCCCACAGGTAGTCATGCAGTTGAGGCTTATATGCCATTCAGAGTTAAGGACAAGGGGGTCGGGTCAAGGACTTCAAAGGGAAGGAAGACAATTCACAGGAAGATGAGGAAGAGTAAATGTTTGCTGGGCCATACAGAAACAATAGGACATAGAGCAGTGGAATTTTAACAGATAGTCTGCTGAATTCATCCTTGTCTACCACACCTACTTCATATTATACTGTAGTTATCTCTGATGATAGCTCCCTTCCCGGAGTAGGTCTTCTATCTAAATTCTAGGAGTTAGGGAGAAGGTCAAGGGTTTTTCTTGAGCCTTCTCTTTCTTGGTAATAGCCTAAAATAATCCACATGCCAAAACACACACTTTGGAGTGGCAAATTTTGTTCCTCTACAAATTGAATTGACAAAATTGGTTGTGACTTTCTCAAATAATCTTGGGAAGATTGAGAATCTCAGTGGGCAAACAGGAAGGATGAGGAAGGATGGAAGTGTTCTTCAAATTGGGATATGTGAGATGTATATGAGGGTTTGCTTTTAGTCTACTGTTACTCAAAAGTATAGTCTTTTCTGCAGTATTTGTATCATCTGGACAACATGAGAAGTGCAAATTCAGGGCCTCTACTCCAGGCCTGTAAAATTGTGATCTCTGGGGATAGGGCCTGGGGATTTAGCCCCTCCCACCCAGGTGATTCTACTGCCTAATGTTTGAGAAGAACTGCTCTAGACTAGACAGTACGAGAGGAGGAGTAAGTCAGTTTTCTCTTTTTAGGAGTATGGTTAACTCATTTTTAAAGGAGACTTGGTCCTAGGGCAATCCTGGAAAGTAAGGTTTCCTTGAAAGAAGTGTTTTTCAAACTTTAGAACACATCAGAATCACCTGAATGCTTAAATCACAGATTGCTTGGACCCCGCCTTCAGAGTTTACTGTACTAGCATAGGGTTCGAGAATTTGCATTCTGGGATGCCTGGGTGGCCCAGTTGGTTAAGCAGCTGCCTTCGGCTCAGGTTGTGATCCCAGGGTCCTGGGATTGAGTCCCTCATCGGGCTCCTTGCTCAGCAGGGAGCCTGCTTCTCCCTCTGCCTCTGCGTGCCGCTCTGCCTGCTTGTACTCTCTCTCTCTCTGACAAATAAATAAATAAAATCTTAAAAAAAAAAAGAACTTGCATTCTGAGTTCTCTGCTGCTCTGGGAACCATAGCTGGATAGCTACTGCTCTGTGACAAGTGGAGTGATAAGAACGGTACATTGAGCATGGAGTAGGAAGATGAGGGCTCTGATTCTGGCAGGATCTTGTCACCACTAATGGTTTTCTAGACCCAAGATTCCAAATTATGAAAAATAGGGAACAAGACTATACATCTAATATCCCTTGGTTAGCTATTGGAAAAACGTAGTTTTAGGTAGTTGCTGGGTACCTGTTTTCTCCCTGTGTGTTCTTCCTTCCCCCCAAATTGCAAACTTGTTGCTGTTGGGTAATTTTAGAATCAAAATTAATACAGCCACAGTGATTAATACAATTAAAATTTGGGCAGAAGGATAGTACAAAATGTGTGAGTTTGAAATTCCTGCTGAGTTCTAATAAATCTGTTACTTCAGTTGTGTGACATTGAGTATGTTATTCTAACCTATCTAAACTTTAGATGTCTTATACATGGATAAGTAAATGCTGTGCAGCCTAGGGTTCTAGTAAATGTTTGTTCCTTTCCTTCTGTTTATGGTAGGATCTAGTCTAAAATAATTTAAACAGTTTGTTTCCCTAGGTTCAAAATGGTGAATGAAAATAATTGGAATGACAAAAGCGGTAAAAGTTATTTGGGATTAATTGTATGTAAGACACAGTTTTTCATAGTATAATTCGATCAGTTAATGGGTGGTGCTAACCCATTATTTATTTACTTAGTTGAGAGAGAAGGAGAGAGCATGCATGCTCACACACGTGTGCACGTGAACAGGGAGAGAGGGAAAGAATCACAAGCAGACTCCCACAGAGTGCAGAGCCTGATGTGGGGCTGGATCTCATGACCCGGAGCCTGTGACCTGAGCTGAAATCAAGAGTCAGATGCTCAACCTACTGAGCCACCCAGGCATCCCAAACCAGATTTTTTCTTTTCTTTTCTTTCTTTCTTTCTTTTTTTTTTTTTAAAGATTTTCTTTATTTGACAGAGAGATTACAAGTAGGCAGAGAGGCAGGCAGAGAGAGAGGAGGAAGCAGGCTCTCTGCTGAGCAGAGAGCCGGATGTGGGCCTCGATCCCAGGACCCTGAGATCATGACCTGAGCTGAAGGCAGAGGCTTTAACCCACTGAGCCACCCAGGCGCCCCAGATTTTCTTAATCTAGATTCTAATCTAAGGCATTTATTTAGGGAAACACTGAATAAATCCTTTTTGGGCAAGTGATATACCCCATTTTTTAATGAATATGAACTGTAAGATGAAATTTAATAAAACAGTTCTGGTTTGAAAAATGGTTTAAGCTTTTATTTATTTATTTATTTATTTATTTATTTATTTATTTGACACAGAGAGAGAGATTACAAGTCGGCAGAGAGGCAGGCAGAGAGAGAGAAGAGAGGAGGAAGCAGGCTCCCCGCTGAGCAGAGAGCCCGACGCGGGCCTCGATCCCAGGACCCTGGGATCATGACCTGAGCCGAAGGCAGCGGCTTTAACCCACTGAGCCACCCAGGCGCCCTGGTTTAAGCTTTTTGATAAATGATGTGGTTGCTGAAAAGAGTTTAGGCAGATTCCAAGTAGCAAAACCTAAATATAAGGGAAAACAAATATTAGATGATTTGGAAGGATGCAAGTTCAGTTTGGGTTATGCTGGGTTAGGGCAATGTGTGTTAGATACTAAGTCATTGTACCTGTTCACTGTCCTTGAACTTGAGATTGCCTTATTTTTGAATATTATGTTGCTGTTGCTTTTCATTGGTTATATTTTATAAGAATGTTGTGATTAGAAAGTTCTTCATAAAAGTGGTTTTTGATGGCCTCCCTCCCCCCCCCCCATTTAAAATGTTAGTATAAGACTTAAAGAATTTTTTGCTGGGGGGTGCTTGGGTGGCTCAGGCAGTTAAGTGTCTGCCTTCGGCTCAGGTCTGGGATCGAACCCCAAGTCAGGCTTTCCGCTGCTTCTCCCTTTCCTCCCGGCTCATGGTCTCTGTCACTATCTCTGTCTCTCTTTCAAATGAATAAAATCTTATTTTTTTTTTAAGATTTTATTTATTTATTTATTTGACACAGAGAGAGAGATTACAAGTAGGCAGAGAGGCAGGCAGAGAGAGGAGGAAGCAGGCTCCCTGTGGAGCAGAGAGCCCCATGCGAGCCTTGATCCCAGGACCCTGAGATTATGACCTGAGCCAAAGGCAGAGGCTTTAACCCACTGAGCCACCCAGGCGCCCTCAAATGAATAAAATCTTCAAAAAAAAAAACCTATTTTTTGCTGGGCTTTTACCTGAATAAATCTAATTAATGGCTCTAATGTAGTTAAATGTAAGCAGATTAGTTTAAGCAGAGTGGCTTAAATCTGCTTAGAATATTTTTATTATGTTTGGATTTCCCATTTATCACAAATGGAATCTTAGCATACTTGAGGGTGTGCTTCATCAGAGTGGACAAATCACAGCTTCTAGAGTCCTTCCTCGTCTCTGAAATGAGATACTTTACTGGTAAGTTAATGTATATATTAGTGTAATTAACACTTTTATAGTACTGTAATAATACAGTTATTGCTTTACTTTCTACTTCTGGTCTACAAGTCTCTTGGTGGTGGAAATTTTAAGTTCTAATATGAGATTTATTAGTGTCTTTCTTTTGAAAGCCTGAACATACTTTCCCCCTGTAGTGCTTGAAAGAGCTGCCAATGTGCAAACTTTTATATTCTTCAAGACTTGTGCCAAAAGTAGTGTTTCCTGTTTATGCATGTGTCTGAAAAGATATCCATGTAATAAACAGCAGTACCTTAAATGCTCACTTGGTACTTACAGGCTTTGTCATTATTAGGAATTGTTAAGGTCGTATTGCTTTCCTTCTGTGTGAATCTACCCAGCTACTCTGGGTTATTATTATTTTTAAAGATTTTATTTATTTATTTGACACAGAGAGAGAGATTACAAGTAGGCAGAGAGGCAGGCAGAGAGACAGGGAGAGGAGGAAGCAGCTGAGATCATGACCTGAGCCGAAAGTGGAGGCTTTAACCCACTGAGCCACCCAGGAGCCCTACTCTGGGTTATTGATGGGAGTAAAGAGCTGCCTGTGAAACTGGTTTAAGATATTTTCTTTCCCTAATTTATTTAGCCGCATGTTTGTGCTTTTTGTTTTTAATCCAAAAATATAAAAAAACTGTAATTTTACAAGTTAAATTTTTTCTTGGTAAGATAGCTCTGGGGTTTTTGTGTGAATCACTAACAGTCTGTACTTCTGTTTTGGTAACATCTGAAGTTTGTATTTTCCCACTGCTTAACAGTCCTCAGAACAAGTTTATTGGAAGAGATTTACATTGGAAAATCAGATTAATTTCCCTGACAAGGCAGAAACTGTTATAGTATATTTAGCTTGGTACATAGTAGACATTTGATAAATGTTTTTGAATTGGTAGGAAAAAATCTTAAAAGTTTTTCCCTTTTTTATGCAGATGATATTGCAAAGACTTACCAGTTGTGTGAGAATCTTAAAGAAGAAAACTTCCATATGGAGTTAATAAGTTTATCATTGAAGCAAGTTTATTTTATCATTGAGAACTAACATGGTTGGATTAATGACCCAGAGATTGCATGAAGTCTTTGATGAAGAATTTTCATGTTACTTTTCCTTTTGGAAGTATTGGGTGACACTGCAGAAGTGAGCTATGTGGTGTAAACATTCTGCAGCCTTATTTTTGAAAGTTTTATACAACTCAATTATAAAAGAAAATACAAAACTTGATTACTTGAATACAAAACTATTTGTGTTGGATATCCACTTGAGAAGTAGCATATTTCTTTATAGTTCTTAACATTAAAAATTAACAGACTTTATTTTACAGAACAGTTTTACATTTGAAGAAAAATTGAGTAGATAATGGAGTTCTCATATTCCATCCCCCACCCACCCCCTGGTTTCCCCTCTTAACATTTTGCATTAGTGTGGTACATGGTACACTTGTTATAATTAGTGTACCAACATGAATGCAGTATTATTATTATTATTATTATTATTTTTTTTTTTAAGATTTTATTTCTTTATTTGACACAGAGAGAGAGAGAGATCACAAGTAGGCAGAGAGGCAGAGAGAGAGGAGGAAGCAGGCTCCCTGCCGAGCAGAGAGCCCGATATGGGCCTCGATCCCAGGACCCTGAGATCATGACCTGAGCCGAAAGCAGAGGCTTTAACCCACTGAGCCACCCAGGCGCCCTGAATGCAGTATTACTAACTAAAGTCCACAGTTTACATTAAGATTTTTTGTGTTTATAGTTATGTAGATTTTGACAAGTTTGTAATGTTATGTATCTGTCATTACAGTATTATACAGAATCGTTTCAGCTCTTTATTTTTTTATTATTATTATTATTTTTTAAAGATTTTATTTATTTATTTGATACACAGAGAGAGAGATCACAAGTAGGCAGAGAGGCAGGCAGAGAGAGAGGAGGAAGCAGGCTCCCTGCTGAGCAGAGAGCCCGATGCGGGCCTCGATCCCAGGACCCTGAGATCATGACCTGAGCCGAAAGCAGAGGCTTTAACCCACTGAGCCACCCAGGCGCCCGAATTCCTTTTTATCGTTTCAGCTCTTTAAAAGTTACATGTGGTTCACTTACTTATCCTCCTCCCTTCCCCCGAACCCCTAGCTGTCACTGGCCTTTTTACTGTTTCTATAGTTTTGGCTTTTGCAGAATGTCATATAGTTGGGATCATATATTATGTAGCCTTTTCACATTGGCTTCTTCCACTAAGCAGTGTGCATTTAAAGCTCCCCCATGTCTTGGCTTGGCTTGACCACTCATTTCTTTTTGTTGCTGAATAATATTCCATTTGTTACTGAATAATATTCCATACAGTTAATCTATTTTAACTTATTGGAGGTTATTTTGGTTTCTTTCAGGTTTGGGAAATAATAAATCTGCTATTAAACATTTGTATGTTTTTTGTGGACATATTTTCAGCTTAATTTTAAGGGTAAATACTTACGAGTGTGATGGTTGGATCCTAAGATAAGAGTTTGTTCAACTTTGTATGAAACTTCCAATCTGTCTTAAAATGGTCGTACCATTTTGCATTTCCCCCAGCAGAGAATTCCTTTTGCTCTGCATTCTCATCAGCATTTATTACTGTTGTTTTTAAGATTTAAGTCATCCAAATAGGTGTGTGGTGGTATTTCATTTTAGGGTGTTTATTTGTTTTTTTATAAAGAGAATGATAGAGCACAAGCAGGGGGCTAGGAGGGGAAGAGAGGGGGAGAGAGAGAATCTTAAGCAGGTTCCACATGCCTAGCTTGGGAGCCCGATGTGGTCCTTGATTTCACAATCCTGATTATGACCTGAGCTGAAACCAAGACCAGGACTCTTAGTGGACTGAGATACCCAGGTACCCTGGGGTTAGGATTTTGTATTTCAAATGCAAAACAAGTTTAGGAATGTTTATGACTACATAACAACATTGTCACATCCTTTTCTTTTGTGATCCTAAGAGCAAAACAAGCTAATATTGGAAATATGGGGACAATTTCAAAGTGGAAGGATACTAGTAATCTTGGGGATTAACATTTGGTGCATTTGCTAAATTTTGCTTCCTTATCCTGTGATACTGTTTTTTATATATATATAAATATATAAAAGCATCTTTCTTTTATGTGTAATTGTACAGAATTTTTCCTTAAGTATGCCCAAAGTTGGGCTTGAATTTGCAACCCTGAGATCAGGAGTCGCATGCTCTACTGACTGAGCCAGCCAGGGTCCCCTGTGCAGAACTTTTAATAATTAAAGCCTGCATCCGTTTTATGATCATTAAAAATAATACTGGTGGGAAGATTTGTTATCTCAAGCTTTGTCTGCATATATGATACATAAGCCCTCTTCCAAGCTTAGCTTTCTGGGGTTGCAACTGAGGTCTGGAAGCAGACAATCTTCCTTCTGATGTATTAGCAGAAGGTCAGTAGTAGCCTTGTGCACTGTCACCCCTATGTCATTCACCTCACTTTATCTCTTTTATCATCTCCCATCACATCATTACAAGAAGAAAGGGAAGTATAGTACTTAGAGACCATATTCACATGACTTTAATTATAGTATATTGTTCTGTGTTATTATTGTTAATTTTTTACTGTGCCTAATTGATAAACCAAACTTTATT
The DNA here is from genome assembly GCA_002007465.1 of Ailurus styani. Lineage (NCBI taxonomy): Eukaryota > Metazoa > Chordata > Mammalia > Carnivora > Ailuridae > Ailurus > Ailurus styani. Next base: position 649,954 of record LNAC01000191.1, read on the forward strand.
GTAGGTAACTCTGTATAGGAAAAAACATAATGTGTATATATGCTTTGGTACGGTTCCTGGTTCCAGGCATCCCCTGGGGTTCTTTGGAATGTAACCCTTGCAGATAAAGTGGGGGTCTACTGTCCTTGGAAAGACTCCTGGAAGTAGAATCTAGATCAAAGATTTTTTAAGACTCTTGGTGCATAGTACTTAATATTTTTCTAATCTGTTCTTTTTATGTTGCATTAAGGAGTTTAATGATGTGTGCAGCTTAATAGTTTTTTTGTAGCATCTTATTTAAATTAGTTTTTATTTTAAAGTACTGATAATAAAGTTATTTGTAATCCCACCTCTTTTTTTTTTTCCCCCAAGATTATTTATTTATTTATTTGACAGAGAGAGAGAGACAGAGAGAAAGGGAACACAAGCAGGGGGAGTGGGAGAGGGAGAAGCAGGCCTCCCGATGAGCAGGGAGCTGGATGTGGGCCTCCATCTCAGGACTCTGGGATCATGACCCAAGCTAAAGGGAGATGCTTAATGACTGAGCCACCCGAGCGCCCTGTAATCCCAGCTCTTGAAAAAGCATTCCTTTACTTTAATCATTTATCAAAATTGTATGAACCTTTCTTTACTTTTCCCAGGTATAAACAGATATATCTATGTAGACATGTTTAAAACAATCATGTTATATGTTGCCTGCATGTTGTTTTGTCTGTTTGTTTCGTGAACATCTTATTAGGTGGTTATATATGTACATCTACTGCATTCTTTTTTAGAATTTTAATTATTTATATATATTTTTATACTGTATTCTTTTTAGTGACTATATAAACACCATTTTGGGATATCCTTTAACCATTTCTCCATTAATTTAGCAACTATATGTTGAGTCACGTACTAGTTACTGGAGATAACTATTAACGAATAGAACATACTGGAGTCTCTTACCTCAAGGAACTTGCATGAAGTTAGTTTATATCCCCCTACCGATGCTCCTTATTTGTTCCTTCCCCCTTTTTTCGCTCTTTTTTATCGGATAGCCTTATACATATACCTTGTGTACTTGCATTATTTTCTTAGCCATGGGATAAAGGATATATGCTTAAAATGATTAGGTTTTGCCACCTGATGCTGTTTTTTTTATTATTTTTATTTTACATTTCCCTATCTCTTGGAAGAATTGTGCATGTTTTCATGTATTTTTTGACCATTGGTGCTATTCTGAACTGCCTATTCTGATTCTTTGACCATTTGTCCTCCTACGTTGTCTTTTCTTACTAATTTGTAAGGGCTCCTATGTGTTTTGGGTTTTTGTTCTTTGTCTTTTTAGACCCTACATATGTTTCTTCACAGTCTGTTATATGCCTTTTAAATTATTTTTCATTTTTCTTTAATTTGGAGTTTACAGGAAAGTTGCAGTACTTGTATAAAGTGGTACTGGGTACTCTTCAGTGTTCATTGTTAACATTTTACTATATTTGCTTTTCTCCTTTTATCATTAAAAATATGTTTTTTTCTGAACCATTTGAGAGTAAGTTGCAGATATGATGCCCTTTACTCCTAAATACTTTAGTATATATTTCCTCAAAACTATTTTTTTACATTATCACACTAGTTATAAAAATAATGAAATTAATGTTACAGTATCTTTTCTATAGATCTTATTCTACATCTCACCAGTTGTCTGTATAATGTCCTCTAAAGGGAAGGAAAATCCAAGATTGCACACGTTGCATTCAATTATTAGGTCTCTTCAGTCTTCTTTAACCTGAGACAGTTTCTTATCTGTTTTTGTGTTTCATGGAATTGATACTTTTGAGACTAGAGAGGAGTTATTTTGTGGAAGGTCCTTCATTTTGTGCCTGCGTGGTATTTTCCTCAGGTGTAGATTCAGGTTCTGCACTTTTGCGGGGAGGAAAACCATAGAAGTGATGTATTCTCAGTCCATCTAACCAGGAGGAATATGGTTGTTGTTTAGTCCCATTATTGACAATGTGGGATCGAACCACTTGGTTGAGGTGGTGTAAGGTTACTTTGTGGCAGATAGTATTAAATTTTCTGTGGAGTTTAGAGGTTTTGAGACGGTGATTATGGAAATATCCTGCTATTTCTTAAACTTATACCCACTAGTTTTGATTCTTGCCTCTTGAATGAATATGATTAATGAATGATTAATGAATTAATATGAATTAATATGATCATCATTAATGATGATTTTCTAGTTCCATCATTACTTTCTATGTTTATTAGTTGGCTTTGTACTGTAAGGAAGAGCTCTTCCTTTGTGTGTATCTTTTCATACTATAGTTTTATGAATTTTTAGCTTATTCAGTGGATCATAATCCTTTACCATTATTATCTTGGTGCTCAAATTGTATTAGATTTGTCCAGTCGATGATTAACTTTGGTTATGGGTTTTTTTGTTGTTGTTGTTATATGACATCTATAAAAATATGCTAATTTTTAATGTATTGGTGATCTTTTTAGGCTTCTGGATTTTGTGTTATACTTAGGGGAAACTCTCTTGCCTTACCTCTGACTCCCTATTCTTGATCATCTAAGTGTCATGATTTTCTAACCTGTGTTTCTTACTTTCTGATCATTGCATTGCTTGGAAACACCCTACTTGGGGAGTGGCTGAAAATAGAGGGAAGAAAGTGGAGAGAAGAAAAAGGTACATAGTGTAAGGTTTGCTGGGATAGCCAGAAACACAACCATTAAGGTGGAAATTTAACCCTTGGAAATGGAAATTCTTAAGTGTCTTTACACTTCCCCTTTTCAGTAGTGTGCTAAATGTATTTAATCTCCTAAGATACCAGACATTAGGAGCATTATTATTATTTTTTGCTGTGGATGATACCACTGTACCTTCTCAATTAAACAGGGTTATTTCTCTTTAGGCGGAATGGCTGTAGAGTCTAGACCACTTCTTTCTTTCTTTCTCTTTTTTTTCTCTTTTCTTTCTTTTCTCTCTTTTTCTCTCTCTTTCTCTCTTCCTCCCTTCCTTTCTCCCTTTCTTTCTTTATTTTTAAAGTAGGCTCCGTACCTACATGGAGCCCAGTGCAGAGCCTGAACTCACAACCCTGAGATCAAGACATGAGCTGATATCAAGAGTTGGACACTTAGCGGACTGAACGAGCCAAGTGCCCCTAGACCCCTTTAATTTTAAGAGTTTCTGTGTTTGCTTTTTATTTTAATTTAATTTTTATTATTTTTTTAAAATTTTTTTTCTATTTCACTTTTGTTTGCAAGCCAGTTTTCTGTACTATCTTGCTGTTGTCTGACTTTATTGCTTCTAAGAACTTCTTCCTTCTAATATGCTGTAAGTTGGGAAACCAGATACAGTGCTAGTAAGCTGGGTTTAAATAAGAATAAATAAAATCAAGTGTGAGGCCCTAGGAGTTTCTTTTAATGAATGGATGGGCTGTGTATTTTTTGTATCCAGAGATAGGCTTTTCCTGACGTATTGGTGGTAGTGAGGATCTCAAATCATTCAGTCTTTTTTTTTTTTTTAAGATTTTATTTATTTATTTATCAGAGAGGGAGAGAGGGAGAGAGAGCACAAGCAGGAGGAGCTTCAGGCAGAGGAAGAAGCAGACTCCCCGGTGAGCTGGGAGCCCGATGTGGGACTTGATCCCAGGACCCTGGGATCATGACCTGAGCCGAAGGCAGATGCTTAACTGACTGAGCTACCCAGGTGCCCTGTGAAATGTTTTTTTTAAAGATTAAAACAAAAATTCATTTGAGAGAGAGAGAGAGAGCAAGCATGAGCATGAGCAGGGGGGAGGATCAAAGGGAGAGGGAGAAGCAGACTCCCCCCTGAGCAGGGTGTTGGATATAGGGCTTGATCCTAGGATGCCAGAATCATGACCTGTGCCAGAGGCATATGCTTAACCAAGTGAGCCACCCGGGCTCCCTGAAATGTTTTAATGTATTGTAGTAGTGAAGAGAGAGATATATATATATTTATTTATTGAATGATTTTATTTTTAAGTAATGTTTATATCCAGTGTGGGGCTGGAACTCACAACCCTGAGATCAGGGGTCGCATGCTCCACATGCTAAGCTAGCCAGGCGCCCTGATAATATCTTTGACATAATTTTGACATGAGCGTTATATATAATGAATTATATTTCTAAGTATTAATGACTGGAAATATGTTAATCTTTATATGCCAGGAATTCTGGGATCTTGATGTTGCCTCCCTTCTTATATAGATGCTAGTGTAGATGGAAGTTTATCTCAGCGTTAACGAATGCCATCACCATTCCCTTCCCCCCATCCTTACTCTGGAGCCTAGTTTGCCTGCAGCTGCAATGGTAGGCATCTTTCAGGAAGTGACCTTGGCTTGTATTAATCAAATTCAGAACACAGAAAAAAAGCTTCTTGCTAACATGCTGACTTGATGTAAAATTTTATCGCATCCATTTTCTTTCAAAATGAGGCCATCTTGTAAAAAGAAGATATACTGAAGACCCCTCTAATTTAATATATAAAAGGCGCTTCTGCAAGCCATGTTTAAAAAAAAAAGGCTAGATTTTAAACGTATAGTTTTTTTATTGGCAAATATGCATAAACGTCATGAAGGCTTACGAGTTGTTACTAGAAAATTACTTGTTTTAATGCTGAATTAAAAACACTTTATGTTTCAGCATCAAGTTTCTTTATTTACTGCTTAGCAACTGATATTAAATTGCTTTGGAAACTATACACTATAGATTTATTTTGAAGTCTTAGCGGTTATATATTAAGTAAAGCACTTTTGTGTATTTGTTACGCACTTTGTACATTAGCACTTTTGTATGTTATATATTTGGCTGTTCAGAAATAACTAGTTTCTTAATTTTGCTGATTTGGATAAGAAAATGAGTACCTTACATGAAACCATTTTCTTAGGTAGTGGTAGTGCCTACAGGGGCTTCTAAATAGAAGTTGTAAATTTAAGTCAGTAGGACTGCTAAAACTCAACCACCTTGTATTAACGAGCAGTATTGCTAACTACTGATTCACACATCTGCTTATTTAGGATTTAATTGATCATTTTGATAGAACAGTTAATATAGCTGTTTCCCTTTTATCATGTAACGCTTCAAAGAAATTTAGTCCTTAAATGTAGTATAATTAAGGTGTGTTAAGGTACAGATTTTCATTTTACCCTTGCTCAGTGTTAAATTTTGAATGTCAGAAGTAGTTATTTAATGGATTGGTTTAGTGATGTTTACTGCATTCATGGGAGATTTACATAAAATGAATGAATGAATGAATTAGGGAGCAGTTGTGTGTATTGTCAGAGGGTTCCCTCTTGAGTTTATTGTGTAAAAGACCTTGTTACTGAAGTGTTTGGAAAGGTGAAATTTGGGAAAAGAAAGCTTAAACCTTAGGAGCTGTATCTGCATTTTGGTAGATGCAGAGTATGAAAAGGACAGGTATGTTGCATGTTTATATTAATGATTTGGAGAGGAGGTGGGAATTTATGCAAATAAAAAATTGGAATGTAGATAAATACTTAAATGTTTTCATTATCTGAGTTATTTTTACACTGGAGACACAACCAACATCTTTTCTTTCTTTATAAATTTTTAAATTTAAATTCTAGTTTGTTACCAGTGGGATGTTGGTTTTACAACCAATAATGTCTTTCACGATATTATAAATTATTCTTAGAATTGCAGTCTCTTGGAAATAAATCTTCTTAACCTGCCTAAAGTTCACTCTTTGTTTTGATTTGATACTAGCATTAATGATTAGTTTGTTAGATATTACAGGATAAAGAAACTGGTTTCAAGGAGAAAGATAATAACTCTATCATTTCTTCCCTCACATACCTGTTTAAAATACATGGTCTTAAGTAAAAATTGTCACCTTGAACTAAAAATGTTCTTTGCCTCTCCCCACTCCCCTCAAAAAAGAGAAAAATGAAAGCCTAACAAGAAAAGGAATAAATGCAGTCCTGGTAGCCAATGAGTTAATGTTCATTTGCAGCCCGAGGGGGGGTCAGCGTGCAGTCTCTGTTTTCTGATTGGCTGCTAAAAGGTGAAATTGAAACCACTGTAAACTTTTGACCCTGTAGCAATTCTTGTGGAACGCCTTCCACTGGTGGAGCCCAGAGCTTCGCTCAGCTCCCCACCCAGTCCTCCCACCCCCTTTCCTGTATTTATTTTGTGTGATCGTGCAGCATTGCATGCAGTTTTTCCAAGAGGGGGTGGGATGCGGAGGGGACGGGTGCGGGGGAGGG
>LNAC01000191.1:656238-705267 GCA_002007465.1 Ailurus styani
GAGGGGGTACGGGGGGAGGGGCGGGGAGAGGGAGGCAGAACAAGCACCAGCAAGCGACTTCCTTGCATGACTGTTTTAGTAACCATGTTAGTGCTAACTACAACTCAGCCAAAGATACTTGATACTTGATACAGCCAAGATACTTGATAATAAACTGGTCTGCCAACTGGATTTTTTAGTTTTTTCCTTAATCTCAAGGTAATTTTAGAAATGCAGAATGGTTATATTTACTGCCATTGTTCATCAGTGGATAGTATTGTTGTGTAAGCAAAGTGTATGGCATAGTTTCCTGGATATGTTGAGTTAAAAATAGCTTTCATTTCCAGCAACCTTTATATATATCCCATTAATATTTCCAATGTCTCATTTTTACACAAATGGCTAACGTTTTACAAAAGTTTTTTTTCTTCTTTGCCTTTGTCTTTAATTATAAAGAAAGGCATTTTAGTTATGATAACCATGGAAAGTAATTGTAGAAATTATCTGTACATTTGAATTTCATTAATTCTCTCTCTCTCTTTGCTGAAGTAAATGGTTTTGGGTTTGTCTTGCTTTACAGTGACCACAGCAGTCCTACAAAAAAGACAAGGTAGTTCTCCACTTTCTTTTAATATTTTCTTTGGACTCTGTCTTCACCTTCTGGTTCTTCCTTGTATCTCTGGTGTCTGGTGCCATGTAGTGAGTGGATGCTTAGCAGATATTTGCTGAATGAACATAGTTGCATTTTTTGGCCTATTGATACCTGCTTCTCCTTTTCTAATAAGTGACAGGTACCCTATTTTGCTCATACTTCCTGCAGGCCAGTGCAACACTTGGCTTCTCCTAGGTACACAGAAACATTCAATTGATTTGAATGTCTCATACAGGGTCTCTTCAAGAAGTTGGACTTCCAAAATGTAGGTTTTCTGAAAGCAAGGCTTCTGTTTTCACTGTATCATTTAAGTTTTCAGGTTGACTCTGTATGGAACTAAACATTTATTGTAACTTATTAAATGACTGTGTAGAATAAATTAGTATGAATCATCTTAGTCCTTTCTAGTATATAGCATGAGATAAGTAGTAATACATTGTTGGTTTTTTTAACCCTCTCCTGACTTTACTAGACATGTCTATGTTGTAATTTGAAATAATTCCTGCCCTCCCTTGCTAAAAAGATTATGGTATTTAAAAAAGCTTGTCATCAGTATATTACCAATGTACACTTGGGTACCAAATAGATTTTTACTTATTATTTACTAAAACACAAGATAATAGACTAAGTAATAGTAAAAAAAATTTTTTTTAAACTAAGTTTACACAGCTCTAAAAAAGTGGCACCTCTAGAAATAATTTTAAATTTTCATAAGATTTTTAATTTACATTTGGTTTTTCCCTTTCGGCTTAGCTTCAGATTTGTTGCAGTTGATTGTTGCAAGTGAGATATGTTGTTATAGTTGTGGGGGAAAAAAAACCCAACAACTATATATTTGATAATCTCAACTGCAAAATAATGTTTCCTTTACACCAGTATTATGTAATCTTTACCTTGAATTGATGGGTAAACTTATTCTATAGTGTTTTGGAGGTGGGTGGGTAAGAGTGGACTTTTCCCAAAAGGGGTGATTCCCTATCTCTACAATTTTTAGGGAACTGAGGATGGAGTTCTTGGGAACACTACTCACAGCAGCATGGCAGGAACAATGAGTTTAATATGATTAATAGTAGAGTCCTTGTCCCCTTTCCGTTTTCAACAGCAGAAGAAAAACATGTTCATGATATTCAGGGGGCTCTTTTTGCCCAGTTGGTGTTTCCAAGCATCAGCATTATATAGTTTGGATTTTCTTTTCTGTCAACTCCCTTCCCCCAGTTTGATTCTTTGTTCTGGCCTCGAGGCACATCTTCTCAGACTAGCTATTCACACAGCTCAGTTTGATTTTTTTTTTTCTTCCGCATTAGATTTCTCCTGATGCAGACTTTGATAATGTGGAACCCCCCAGTCACATTTTTCATTAATTCTAGTAGAAAAATTAACCTCTCCCCTTCCGCATATTTACTATCTTGGGGACAGGTCATTTAGTTTTTCTTAGTATGATTTTTGTTTGATGGACTGAAGTCCAAATTATGAAAAGGGGTAAGAATATGCTTATTTTTGTTAAAGGTAAAAAATACAGTCCCAGGAAATCTGCTAGGACTGTTGGCTTTGCAGAATCTTGGTTTTAGATAAGTTAACTGCAGTTTTCAGGTCCCATACTTTACAGTACTTTTTAATTATTTTTTTAAAAGTTTTATTTATTTATTTTTTAGTTATCTTTACACTCAGCATGGGGCTGGAACTCACAACCTGGAGATCAAGAGTCACATGGTCTTCTGACTGAGCCAGCCAGATACCCAAGTGTATAGTACTTTTTAGCTTATCTACCCCTTGCAAGGTCCTGGTAGGCAAGCCAGTCATTGACCTACGACTTTTTGGGGACCACTGTAGTCCAACTGCACACTTCCTGGGAGGGGAAATTTTTGTAGATGGTGTTTCGTTGGATCCTGGTTGTTATGGGGTACAGATTAGCTTGGGTTAGCACTCAGGGTAGCTCTCAGCAGCATGTAATTCTTGTATTAATGTGGGTTCTCTTGCCAACCTTCCACAGTAGGCAGTAGTACTTGTTTCCTGCTTATGGTACTAGGTACATTCTGAGTCAGATACCTTTTCCTACCCACCCCTCTTGTTCTGTAGGTACTAACCGTACCCCGCAACCTTTGTCCTTCCCCCATAAAAAGGAGCAACAACAAAAGAACCATTTCTAAAATGAAGCTTGATTTAAAACTAGGCCAGACAACCTTGGGATTTCTTTACAGAAATTCTGCCTGCTTCCCCCCTTCACCTGCCTCTAATTAAATTAGATATCGTAAAAATTCAAGTAATAAAACTTCGAATTCATTTAAACACTAAAACTAATGTTTGTATTTTCTCCTATTTTTTATTTGAATATACTTGGACATTCTTAAGTTAGATGTCAAATTGTTGTTTGTTGGCTAATAATAGTTTTAATTGATTTTTAAAAAGATTTTTATTTATTTGAGAGAGGGAGAGATACTAAGAGAGAGCGCACGAGTGGGGGCGGAGAGGGAGAGGCAGGTTTCTGGTGAGCAGGTTAGCTAGACGTGGACTCTATTGCAGGACTCTGGGATTACCCTGAGCCGAAGGCAGATGCTTAACCAGCTGTGCCACCCGGGTGTCCCTTAATTTATTGAGCATTTATGTATCAGGTACTGATAAGTAATTTAAGCATTTTCGCCTCATCTTTGCAAGAGTCTTGAGAGGATTGATCCCTGTTTTATGATGATAAATCTAAGGCTTAAAGAGGTCTTCAAGTTGGGTACCTAGCTAGTAAGTAAAAGCTGGGAGTCGAGTCTAGATCAGGTGGACTCCAGAGTGTATGCTCTTAAACCATTTGCTTAACAAGTAGTCATATTCTTGTGGATTGGAAGATATATTCCAAGAATGAGCTTCCTTTTGGCATCTCAGTTATAAGCTAGAGACTATACTGTAATTAGAAATAGATACATTAGTAGATATAATATCTCTTTTTAAGACTTTAATTGCATGGCATTTATACACTACTTGGATTTTTTGCCTATCTTTTTGTGAAACACATATGATGATCTTCCTTACCACCCCTCAATTTTCTCACCTTTAAATTGGGTTTCAGAAGTGCAACAGACCCTTCACGTGATGCAGCTAGATTGTGGTTGGTTGTTCCTATATACTCCATGTGGATTGGCCATGGCTGTGATATGGAACTTGTTTTTTTTTTTTTTTTAAAGATTTTATTTATTTATTTGACACAGATCAGATCACTAGTAGGCTGAGAGGCAGGTAGAGAGAGAGAGAGGAGGAAGCAGGCTCCCTGCTGAGCAGAGAGCCGGATGCGGGTCTCGATCCCAAGAGCCTGAGATCATGACCTGAGCCGAAGGCAGAGGCCTTAACCCACTGAGCCACCCAGGCGCCCTGTGATACGGAACTTGTAAACACATTGTTTTTTCTTGTACCCCTTCCCAACAGATCTGCCAATTCCTTGCCAATTCTAGCATGAACTTTAGGGTATAGTTATGGCTGTTTTCTTGATATATAAGCACCACTGGAGTGGCTCAGTCATTAAGCCTTTGGCTCAGGTCATGATCCCAGGGTCCTGGGATCGAGCCCTGCATCGGGCTCCCTGCTTAGCAGGAAGCCTGCTTCTCCCTCTCCCACTCACCCTGCTTGTGTTCCCTCTCTAGCTGTGTGTCTCTCTCTGTCAAGTAAATAAATAAAATCTTAAAAAAAAAAACAAACCAAAACACCCCTAGAATTAGTGGTAGATTGTTGCTTTATTGTTATATTTGGAAGTTCATAAGGTAAAGGTGAACGTTTTATTGGCTCACTATCTTGCTGCACCAGAGCCTGTTCCACATTTCCTCAAGTGCAAGAATGCTGTTTACATGTTCATGTATATTATTGCAGATTATTTTTGAAGAACTGCCCCTCATTTCCCTATCCCACTTAAATATGTTGCTTTCTCTTTTTATTATTTAAAGATTTTATTTATTTGACAGAGAGAGCACAAGCAGGGGGAACGGCAGGCAGATAGAGGAAGCAGGCTCCCCGATGAACAAGAAGCCTGATGTGGAGCTGGATCCCAGGACCTTGGGATCATGACCTGAGCTGAAGGCAGACACTTAACTGACTGAGCCACCAGGCGCCCCTAAAAATGTTTCTTTCTTTCTTTCTTTTTTTTTTTTTTTAAGATTTTTTATTTATTTATTTGACAGAGATCACAAGTAGGCAGAGAGGCAGGCAGAGAGAGGAGGAAGCAGGCTCCCTGCTGAGTAGGGAGCCCTATGTGGGGCTTGATCCTAGGACCCTGAGATCATGACCTGAGCTGAAGGCAGAGGCTTTAACCCACTGATCCACCCAGGCATCCCCTAAAAGTTTCTTGGTGATCGAAGTGCAGTCTTTCCTAGAGGGGAAGAAGACATCCGTGGCCTTTTTTTTCCTTTTCTTCTTCCTTGTTTGCTTGCTTTATCCATCCACCCACCCATCTGGTAAATATTTATCTTTTTGGACTCAGGTATTTAAGCATTGGCTTCTGCCAGGATATCGATATATATTTTAATATTTTATTTATTTGAGAGAGATTGAGGTGGGGAGGGGCAGAGGGAGAGGGAGAAGCAGACTCCCCACTGAGCAGGGAGCCTGATGCAGGGCTCTATCCCAGGACCCTGAGATCACGACCTGAGCCGAAGGCAGATGCTTAACCAACAGAGCCACCCAGGTGCCCCTCAGTATTGTTTTTAATTGTTATTTGTTGAGCATTCCTTTTGGACAGGTGGGAACACCCCAAATTTACATTACTTACCTGGTTTGATTACTTTTCAGGATTTGGAGTTGGTTTCCTTAGCCCCTGTTTTGTATTATCCATGTTTATAAATGGTGACAAGGTATATTATATATACTATACCTGACTTACAAGCAGAAACAGCATTATATGGCAAAATAAGGCATCACCTCAAATTCCTAGGAAAAGGCCTCGTACTTTATATAGCATGTTTTGTTTTTGCTTATTTCATATGTCGAGAGAAGGGAACAATGGGGAAGGTTAATTTGTGTGTGACTGATAATACTACTTCTATTAAGAAAGGGCAGTAAAATTCAACAACCCCCCCTTTTTTGTTTATTTTCAGGATCAAAATACTTGCTGAACAGTGGAATCACAGACCAATAAAAATAAGTTCCTACTTGAAACGTCATTTGACTGGTTAGCCAGGTAATTCACTTTTACTTTGACTTGATCCTTTGTGATTTTCTGTCTTCCCCCTCTGAAGGTCCTGACATTTCTTTTTATGATTTAATCTTAAACTTGTGTCATATTTCATGTTTTTCTCTTTATTTTTTAGTTTTATTTATTTGAGAGAGAGAGTGGAGGGAGGGGCAGAGGAAGAGAGTCTTCAAGCAGACTCCCCACTAAGCGCAGAGCCTGAAGCGGGGCTTGATCCCATGACCCTGAGATCATGACCTGAGCCGAAACCAAGAGTCGGATACATAACCGACTGAGCCACCCAGGCACCCTCATGTTTTTCTCTTTAATGATAACATTATTTGAATGACTGAATGGTCTTGAAATAAATGAATATATATCTATATTCATATATATGTGTATATATGCAAACATAAGTTTTTTGGGGAAGAAGGGACCTGTCTGATATAATTTAATGTGAGATACTACCCTCCAACCCACTTTTCCCTTATGTGTGAATACTTTAATGGTGTTTATTCAAAATCTGAATCAATCCCACTTATTTTTACTATTTCACCTTGTGAAGACTAGTTTCCCCAGATTGCTTGTGCTGCCACATAACATCTCATCTAACTCCTCTCCTAACTCCTGTTGCACCAGGATAGGAGAAGTGAGAATAGAAGAAGTTGTCTGATAGCCAAGAAAGCAGTTATGCTTTGCGTAGCAAAATTTCTTTTTGTTAATAGTACTGTCATTCTTTTGGTTAGCTCGGCTTGAAATCTGAGTCATCTTTGAACTGCCCCCCTCCTGCCCCTTTGATAATTAGTAATTTAGTAAACAGGCCTTATCTGGTTTTCTGTTTTCATGTCTTCTGTATTTGTACCATTTTCTGCTAATATCTTAGCTTCCTAGGCCAAAATCCCTTAATTTCTTGCTTGTATTTGTTCAAATGTCCCTTTATTCCCTCCTATCTACTGTTTCTAGCACTTGAAATTTTGCTTAGAAAATTTCCTTAAGTACGTCCCTTTTAATTAAGCCTCTGTTCTGCTCTAAGCTTTGTGTTTCTATTCCCTGGCTTACAGAAAAAAAGTACAAACTCCCTTCTCTGACATTTGAAACAGTCCTTTATCTGGGAATCTGTCTAAACCTCCGGTTTCAGCTCTTCCTGTTTCCCTATAAAATCCTTCAATTAATTATGGTATATAGCCATTATATTCTGAACATAGTTGAGAACTATCTCCATGGTATTTATTAAAAAAAAAAAGCAAAACCTTTTTATTTGGAAGTCATTTCCGTTTATAGAAGTTACAAAAAAAGACTATGAAGAATATCTAGATATCCTTTAGCCAGATTTACCCACTTGTTTATCATTTGCATCTGTGTGTGCTTTCCCTTTCTTTCCCTCTTTCTAGATGCATGCATAGTTCTTTTCTGAACTGTTTGAGGGTAGGTTACATATATTGAGCTTCTTTCTGCTAATACTTCTGTATTCCCTAAGAATAGGGTCATTCTCTTACATAACTATTGTACAGTTATCAGCTTCATAAATGGACACTGACACATATGTATGGTCTGTTTTCCAGTTTGGTCAGTTGACCTAATAAAGTCTGTTAGCAGCATTTCCTTTGCTTCCTGTACAGAATCCAGTCTAGGGTCGGGTACTGCATTTACTTCTCTTTAGCCTCCTTTTTCCTGGAATATTTCCATAGCCTTTGTCTTTTATGGCATTGACATTTTTGAAGAACACAGCCCTTCCCCCCTTTTAATAGAATGTTCTTCATTTTATGTTTCTCTGAAGTTTCCTTGTGATTAGATTGAGGTTATGCGTTCTTGGCTGGAATATTGTATAGGTGATGTGATATCCTGAAAAAGATGTACAACTTCTGGGGGACACGTAATGTCTTTTGTCCCTTCTTATGATGTTAATATTGATTATTTGGCCAAGATGTTGCCAGATTTCTCCACTGTATATTTTCCTTTCATGCAATAAGCATTTTGTGGGGAGACAATGCAGATACCATGGTTCTCATCACAGTTTGCCCTAGATTTAACATTCATTGATGATTCTTATCTGATCTTATTTTTCTCTGTGTTGGTTCCGAAATGGTTATTTTTTGACTCCAGCATTCCCTTTATACTACGAGTCAGCCCTTGACATTATTCTGTAATCAACAGCCCTGTCTATCAGTTTGGATTCATGAATTCCTAGGTTTTCAGGTGATAAATTCATTACTCTGCCTGATTATTTTGATGCTCCAGTTGTTCTAGTTTAGAAAGTGGAACTCTTTTTTTTTTTTTTTTTAATATTTAAACGATAGAAAGCGGAATTCTTAATCTGTCTTCCTGTCCTTTTGGGGAGGACTAGTATTAGAGACTAGGATCCTGTGGGGGTGGGAGGTGTCCTCATTGCTCGTGGGTTGACCCTTTCTGTGGACAGAGCTAGTAAAATATGCATGCTTATACACAGATATGTGCATACACCAACATACTTGTACATAAACACTTTTATAGCAACATGCATATAAATAGCTTAGAAATTGTGAGTTTATATCAGTATGTCCAGCTTCACTCCCTGTTTACAGGGCTCTTTTCTGCACTTATCATTTCATATTTTTATGTCCCTTTTTATCCTGTGAGAAACCTTTTGTCCTAACATTATCAGTGCATATACTCATTTGCTCTATAATACACCTCAAAAAATTTCAGAGTCACTTTGCCCATTTTACCACAATAAACAAACTTAATTAAAATGGAGAATGTACATGTAGTTCTTCACTGCCTTACAGCCATCCTACCCAAGACTGAGAATAAATAAATAAATATTCTTAAATTACTTGAATCAGCCTTCCATTGTTCCTTTCTTGCTTTCCCTTTCCTCTCCACTTTCACTTCCCACTCCAACTTTCTGCATAAGGTAGTTATAGTATTCATTTGAAATTGAATTAGGTTCATTTGGTTTTCAGGTTTTTCAAAAAGATTTATTTATTTTAGAGAGCATGTGCTCAGGCCTGCGTGGGAGCAAGGGAAGGGGCTGTGTGAGGGGAGAGGGAGGGGTGGCCAGAGGGGAAGGGGGAGGAGCAAAGGGAGAGGGAGAGGAAGAGAATCACAGGCAGACTCTCCACAGAGCTTGGAGCATGGAGTCTGATGTGCAGTTTGATCTTTCGACCCTGAAATCATGACCTAAGCCGAAACCAAGAGTTGGATGCTTAACTGACTGAGCCACGCATGTGCATCCCCCCCCTCCAACTTTTTTTAAAGTGGGTTCCATGATGGGAGCTGGGAGCTGGGAGTTGGGAGCCCCAACCTGGGGCTTGAACTTAAGACCCTGAGATCATGATCTGAGCCAAAATCAAGAGTTGGTCGCTTAACTGATTGAGCTACCCAGGTGCCCCCAGTTTTTTAATGCTCCTTCTAATTCTGATTGGTTTTATTTTTTGAATTTGTAGAAAATAAATTCAAATTATATGAAAGATGCACTTTCCTTCTATATCCTTTCCATTTCCCCCATTTCTCCTAGTAACCTTGCTTTTCCCTCAGCCCCTTTCTCATTTTTTTTACATAGTTTATATTATGTACATATACCTTAGTTTATTGAAGCAATATCCTGTATATAGGTATTATTTAGGTTGTTTCCAGTATTTTGCAATTAATATAATGCTGCAGTGAATAATCTTATGAATATATATTTTTATATTTGGGTAGTGTACCTTAGGGGTAAGTTCCTGAAAGTGAGGCTACTGTGTTGAAGGGTAAGTGTGTATGTAGTTTCCATTAGATGTTGTCAAATCACATTCTATAAGGATCACACCATTTTGGATTCCCACCAGCAATGTATGAGAGTGACTGTGTGTTTAACCACAGTCATACTTCAAAAGTTCTTTAACTCAGCATAATGTATTTTTTAGATGTATCTACATTATTGCATGTATCAGTAATTGCTTTTTTTTTTTTTTAAGATTTTATTTATTTATTTATTTGACAGAGAGAGAGAGAGAGATCACAAGTAGGCAGAGAGGCAGGCAGAGAGAGGGGGAAGCAGGCTCCCTGCTGAGCAGGGAGCCCGATGTGGGCCTCGATCCCAGGACCCTGAGATCATGACCTGAGCTGAAAGCAGAGGCTTTAACCCACTGAGCCACCTAGGTGCCCAGTAATTGCTTTTTATTGCTGAGTAGTATTCCATTGTGTGACTAGTTTCTCATTTTTGGCTACTATGATGAATAAAGCCGCTCTGAACATTCAGGTAGAAGTCACTGTATAGATTTTCCCCTCTTGAGTAAATACCCAGGAGTGCAATTGCAGGGTTTTATGTTAAGTGTATGCTTATCTTTTTATTAAAAATTTTTTTTTTAAAGATTTTATTTATTCATTTGACACAGAGAGAGAGATTACAAGTAGGCAGAGAGGCAGGCAGAGAGAGAGGAGGAAGCAGGCTCCCTGCCGAGCAGAGAGCCCGATGTGGGCCTCTATCCCAGGACCCTGGAATCATGACCTGAGCCGAAGGCAGCGGCTTTAGCCCACTGAGCCACCCAGGCGCCCTATTAAAATTTTTTTTATTTCAATTTTTAAATTCTAGTTAGGAAACTTAGTATTTATTTGTCTTGTTTAAAATTTTTTAAAAGATTTTATTTATTTATATGACAGAGAGAGAGATATCACAAGTAGGCAGAGAGGCAGGCAGAGGGAGAGGGGGGAAGCAGGCTTACCGCTGAGCAGAGAGCCTGATGCAGGGCTCGATCCCAGGACCCTGACACCTTGACCTGAGTGGAAGGCAGAGGCCTAACCCACTGAGCCACCCAGGTGCCCCTGTCTTGTTTCAATTTTTAATTTAAATTCTGCTTAGTATATGCTTATCTTTTTTTTTAAACGATTTTATTTATTTGAGGGAGAAAGAGAGAGAGAGGGAGTGAGTGAGCACAAGCGAGGACGAGCTGGGAGGGGGCCAGAGGGAGAAGCAGACTCCCTGCTGAACAGGGAGCCGGATGCGGTGCTGTGCTGTGGAAATTGCTTTCTGGCCGAAAAGCCTGGTTAGTGGTAGGATTCATGTTGTTGCCTCTCCCCAACCCTCCCCCCCCCCAATGTTTCCTTAATCTCAGGGACCACAGTTTTTCACTGTCTCTTCTCTGATATCTGAATATAGTTTGTTGTTATAATTTGTCCTGTTCACTGTAGGATAGAGTTTGTTACTTTCTCAGATTAAAGAGAAGTCCCACAGTTGATTCTTGAGTTCATTAAAAAAAAGGCTCTTCTCATGTTTTGGCCGATTTACAGTTTTTAAAAAATTTTTATTTTTTAGTATAGGTGCCAAAACATGTGTTTGTTAACCATAAAATCTTCTTTGAGCATTTAAAAAAAAGATTTATTTATTTTAGAGAGAGTACATGAGCGTGTGAACTGGGGGAGGGACCGAGGGAGAGAATCTTCAAGTAGACTTTCTGCTGAGTGTGGAGCCTTATGTGGGGCCAATCTCATGACCCATGAAGTCAAGAACAGTAATATTCTAAAAGAACAGTTTAATTTCCCCCTTGTCTAGTTCATTCAGTCCTATGTAATAATTCTGTTTTGTTTAATCTTTTTCTGTAATCTGCTCTAAAGGAGTTATCTTCTTTAGGTATATAAAGAGACCTACACAGTTTGAATTAGTCCTCTAGTATAGTTGTAAAATTGTATGTTACTGTAGCTCAGTAGTCAGTCCATCAACCAGAGTCTTATTTCCTAAAATACAAGAATTTAAAGGTACTTTGTACAGTCTTTTTTTTTTTTTTTTAAAGATTTATTTATTTGACAGAGCACAAGTCGGGGGAGAGGCAGAGGGAGAAGCAGTCTCTTCATTGAGCAAGCCTCTATCCCAGGACCCTGGGATCATGACCTGAGCCAAAGGCAAATACTTAACGAATTGAGCCACCTAGGCTCCCCTGTATAGTCTTTTCCATGAGAATCTTAGATTTCAAAGCAAATATCAGAAAGAAACAGAGCCACCCATTTGGCAAAAGACATTTCTGATGCTCATCATTCATCTTTATTTTTATTTTTTATTTTTTATTATTTTTTTAAATCATTCATCTTTAGATAGGAGTTTTCATCTGCTGCCCTTTCCCCTTGGCCTGAAGAGATAGGTAATCCTTTTATTTACTGAAGTGTTTGTGGCTAATTGTCTCAACTTTTTTCTCTAAATGTCTTTATTTCACATTAATTTTTGAAAGACTGGTTCACTGGATATAAAACTGTGGGTTAACATTTTTTTATTTCAGCACTTTTTCTAATCTATCTAAAATGTGTTTATTGGGATGGTTTCCCACTCATCTTGATTCAGGGTGCTTTTAAATGCTGCTTCCGTCTGGAGGTACATCCTTCTGTAAGCCTTGCTTTTCCTCCTGTGGGCTGGCTGGCAAAGGACTGTGGACTAGCCAGCACGCAAAACTACCGTTTGTGCATGGCTGAGGATGTTGGTGATTTATATAGCATTCTGGGCACTTCACTTGCAGGAAGTAGGAATTTGGGCTCTGCACCAGGTGCTACTTCTTGCGCCTTCTTGTCTTCCCTGAGGGATGGAGGAAGTCCCCATGTTCTCAGAGGAGATAGTCACCACTGGGAGGTAGATCAGCACTCGGAAGATGTTATTCCATTGTCTTGTTGTTTCTGAGAAGATAACTTTTATCCTTGTTCCTCTCTATGTATGATCCTTTTTCCTGTGGTTACTTTCAAGATTTTCTCTTTTTGTTTTTAAACAGTTTGTGCTGTACTCAGGTCTAATTTTCTTTGGGTTTGTTATCCTTGGGATTCTTTGAGCTCCTTCAATGTATAGTTTGGTGTTTTCATCTAGTTTGGGAAAATTTTGGCCATTATTACCGCAAGTATTTTATTCTTTTTCTCCTTCATTCTGGTTTCTCTGACTCCAGTTACATGTTTGTTGATCATTTGATATTTCTTGCATATACTTAAGGCTTTGTCCATTTTTCTGCAATTTTTTTCTTTCCCTTTGGTTCAGTTACTTTTTTCTGTTATTTCCAATCTGAGTAACATTCAAAAATAAAATGCTTTTATGTCTCATCTTGTTCTTATAACGCATGTAGAAAGGGGCTTAAGAAGAGCTAATGGATTTATCAAAGTTTTATAACTAGTTTGTGGTGTCATTGAATTAGAACCTAAATCTTGATTCTTTGCAAATTTCAGACCATTTTCTTTATGTAATTTATGAACTTTTATCTTGTAATAAGTTGCTATCTTGTTAAATGTTCATGTTGCTATGTATAGAGTAGGGGTGGTCGTAGGGGATCTTAATTACGTTTTTGCAACATTATAATGTTTAAGTTCTTATTTGCTTTAAAAAATGATTTTCAGTGGAAGAATTTAGGTATCATTGAAGTCAGTAATACCTTAAGAACTAATCTTTTATTTTTTTATTTTTAAAGATTTTATTTATTCATTTGACACAGAGAGAGAGATTACAAGTAGGCAGAGAGGCAGGCAGAGAGAGAGGAGAGAGGAGGAAGCAGGCTCCCTGCCGAGCAGAGAGCCCGATGTGGGCCTNTGCGGGCCTCGATCCCAGGACCCTGGGATCATGACCTGAGCCGAAGGCAGCGGCTTTAACCCACTGAGCCACCCAGGCGCCCAAGAACTAATCTTTTAGATGACATTCTCCAGCAGTGAAAATATGTCTTTGGTTATTCAACAGAAATTCATCTTTAACCAGAAAAGTTTTCAGATCATGAGTTTTTGGCCTCTCAGGCTGTGATATCATTCATGGTCTTGGAAGTTAACTCTTTATTTTATTTTTTATTTTTTATTTTTTTAAAGAGTTTATTTATTCATTTGACAGAGAGAGAGATTACAAGTAGGCAGAGAGGCAGGCAGAGAGAGAGGAGGAAGCAGGCTCCCCGCTGAGCAGAGAGCCCGATGCGGGCCTCGATCCCAGGACCCTGGGATCATGACCTGAGCCGAAGGCAGCGGCTTTAACCCACTGAGCCACCCAGGCGCCCGGAAGTTAACTCTTTAAAGTACAGTCTCTTACCAGTCTCTTTTACTTCATGAAAATTTCTTAACCAATTTTTGTGTCATCTTAATTAAAATGAGAGTACTGTGTAGTTGGATAAAGGGATGAAAATATATTGCTAAGGTCAGGATAATTAGTAAGTGCCTTTATATCACATTTTACTAACATTTTTGTTTCTGTAAAGTTCTATCGTAGCCTTCCAGAGAATTTTATATTCAAAAGGTATTAGTAGCATATGAATGGCATTCAAAATTGTAAGGACTGTATCTCTCTCTGTCTTTCAGCTTAGTTTGAAATTGAACTACTAAAGTTTAATTATAAGTTCTCCTTTTATTATGCCTTATAATTAAAATGAATCAAGCTCACAGACATCTTGTAAAGCAGCTGTTATTGAAAAACGAAACAATTTAAGGAAATTACTTTTAGGTTTATATTTTATATATATAGAAATATTGACATTTGTTAATTTTATCAATTGCCTGCCTAGATATATCACCTCTTAAATTTAAAGCTGGAAAACACAGTCTGTCAGTTTTGGTGGTGGTGGTGTTTTTTAGCATGGGAACTAAGAGTGGTGGTAGTCTCAGTTTGACATCAGTTTTCTCATTAGGATCAATTTGCTTGTTTTAGAGAACATCACAGGTTCTGTCCAGCTTAAGTTTCTATGATGGATGGATCTGGTTCCTCATTACAGAGCTTTGTAGTTATCCTGCAAACTGCTTCTCCCCCACTCACTGTAAATGCATGCTGATTGCTTAGATTAGGAGATGAAGAAGGTATTGGTAAGTGAAGGTCTTTAAAACTATTTTTTAAAGGTAATGTATAGGGATGGGTCAAGAATTTACAGTCATTGGTGATGACCTGGTAAGGGCCATTATTTATTTATTTATTTTTTTAAAGATTTATTTATATTACAGAGAGAAAGAGAGCATGCCAGCATGTGTGCACATAAACAGGAGGGGTGGGCAGAGAGAGGAGAGAATCTCAAGCAGATGCTGTGCGGAGGAGCATGAAGCCCAAGGTGGGGCTCAATCTCATGACCCCAAGATCATGACCTGTGCTGAAACCAAGAGTCAGTCACTCAGCTGACTGTGCCACTCAGGCATCCCTAAGAGCCATCATTCTTACCTGTTTTCTTTTTGTTAAAGACTAGTAGGAATTCCTAGTTAATGTGACCAGAAAACAGTAACTTCTTACTGGAAACTTAAGCTGGGCCATTGAAAGACAATTGTTAGAACAGCTGTAGACAGTGCATTTACACTAAGATTTCATGAAAAAAGGAGTAAACTATTTTTTGGTTGAAATGCTTAAGAGCTTGGGCTCTGACGTTGGAAAGACTTGGATTTAATTTGTAGCTCCATCACTTAATAGATGTATGGCCTTGGGTGAGTTATTTTACCTCCTATATCTGTTTTCTCATGTAAAAGAGGGATAGAGTTGAACTTTACTTTTATCTGTTCTGCATATTAGAGGGCTAGAATAGGGATTCAAATGAGAGTAATAAATGGAATCCCCTCAACACAGTATCTAGCTCAAATATTAGATGAACTATATATTCACTTAACATGAACTTAACATTTTTAACTTAACATTAGTGTTTTTTAATTTAACATTAAAATTATGCAATATTTTATATACATAGGAGTATATATTATATGTGTTTTGAAGTGTATTTCGGAAAACACCAAATGAACCCACTACTTAAGAACTGGAAAGTTGTTAGGTATACGAGCTCCCTGTGTGTTTCTCCATCTTACTGGTTTTTCTGCTTCTGTTGTAGAAGTAACAGATACCGTAATTCACTTGCTTTTTATTTGTTTATTTATTTTTAAAAAATATTTTATTTATTTATTTGAGAGAGAGAGAGAGAGTGAAAGAGAGCATGAGAGAGGAGAAGGTCAGAGGGAGAAGCAGACTCCCCATGGAGCTGGGAGCCTGATGCAGGACTTGATCCCAGGACTCTGGGATCATGACCTGAGCCACCCAGGTGCCCCACTTGCTTTTTAAAATTAAAACAATCAAAAAACCAAAACCAAAACCCCAAAAAACTACATGTGTGTGTTCATGAACCATGTTTAGTTTTTGTTTTTAGCTTTATAAAAATGAGTGTAATATAGTTGCTTTTTATTTTATTTTACTTTTTGAAGATTTGTTTATTTGGGGAGAGAGAGAGAGCGAGCATGCGCACGCTGGGGGGGAGGGACAGAGGGAGAGGGAGATAATCTTGAACCGACTTCCCCTGAACTTGGATCCTGAGTTGGGACTCCATCCTATGACTCCTAGACCACGACCCCAGCTGAAATCAAGAGTCAGCTGCTCAACCGATTGAGCTACCCAGGTGCCTCTAATGTACTTGCTTTTTAAAAAAACTTTTGATCGCTTGTGATATTTAGCCATCTTATATATAATTTATTTTTGCTACTCCTATAGTGTAGTTTTTGTATGGCTTTATTTTTTAAATTTGGGATTGATGGTCATTAGAGTGTCCTCTGGTTTTTGATGTATGAGTGAAAATTTCAATGAACATTTTTGTGTATTTTGTTGCAAGATTACTTTTATTGCCCTAAAGTTTTTAAATAGAAACTCGATTTTAACTGCCAATGTACTAAATTTGCTTTTCCTGTAGCACTTCTTTAGAAAAACTAAACTTTCTTATTGAAATAACCCTCTTTTATTATTTAATTTATTTTACCTTATACCAGTTACTATTAATCACAGGGTTAGCAATGTGCACTGCCATTTTCCTACATAACTTTAAGTACTTGATTTTAAAAGAAAACTTTATTAAAGTATAGTTTATATTCAGTAAAATTCACCAGCCTTGAATTTATAATTTGTTGAGTTTTGACAGATGTAACCATTATCTCAATCATGATATAAAACACTCCCACCATCCCTGAAGTTTCTTTTGTCCTTCTGTACAATCAGTCCACTCCACTGATAGCTGGCAGCTTCTGGTCTGATTTAAGTCATTAGTTTTGCCTTTTCTGAATTTCATATAAATGGTATTTCCCTTATGTATATAATGTATTGTTTGTAATTGTCCCACTGTCTTTGGGTATTTTGTTCTTTTCCCTTTTTTTCTCTTTGTCTTTCAGTTTTAGAAGCTTGTATTGATCTTCAAGCTCACTAATTTTATTTTTTTTCTTCCTCAGCTGTGTCCCATCAACTGATGAGCCCACCCGAGGCATTCATTTCTGTTAATGTTTTTGATTTCTAATAGTCCCATTTTCTTCTTTCTCATAGTTTCCATCTCTCTGCTTACATTACCCATCTGTTCTTGCTTGTTGTCCATTTTTTCCATTAGAGTGCTTAGTATATTAATCATAATTAAAATCCCACAATTGGTTTCCAGTTTTTTTTTTAATGTTTTTGAAGAACCTGGCTTCTTTCCTGTTTACTAGCAAATTTTAGAGGCTTCTTTGGATATGTCATCGAAATCTGCTTTCACTTATCAGTGCTCATGATTTCTCATTTAAGAATATAGGTGACCACATGAAAACTTGAGGTATGTTCAGAGTATCATTACTTATAATAGCCGAAAAGAGGAAACTACTTAAATGTCCATCAGCTGATGAATAGATAAATAAAATGATATTTCCATACAGTTAAGTATTCACAAATAAAAAGAAATGACTACTGGTACATGTTACAACATAGGTGAATTTGAAAGGATTATACTACGTGAAAGAAGCTGATCACAAAGGACTAGATATAGTATGATTCCATTTGTATGAATTGTCCAGAGTATATGAATCCTTAGAAACAGTAAATTAGTGGTCTCCCTAGGGTAGGAGAGAGGTGGTGTGAGGTGGGGGAAAATGGGATTAGGGGAGAGAACAGCTAAGGAGTACTTGGCTTCTTTTTTGGGGTAATGAAAATGTTTTAAAATTGATTGTGGTGATGGTTGTACAACTCTGAACATACTAAAAGGCATTGAATTGGATACTGTAAGTGTATGGTATGTGAACTATATCTGTATAAAGCTGAAAGAATATACCTGATATATAGAAGGTAAGATCTCTGTGCTGCCATAAAGGCGTTTCCTGGAGAAGTATTGTTATTTTTCTCATGGCACTGACCTTGGAAGGTTTGCTATCTGTCCCAAACATTCCTGGGTTTCAAAAATAACGCATTAATTGAACTTACCTCAAGGTTTTCTAAAACCTTATTCCATCTTTGTTATTGTAGTCAGCCTCTAATTACAGGGCTTATGTTAATTCCAGCACCATATCTTTTTCATGTGTCAAGAAAATCTGTGTCAGAGACTTTAAAAAAAAATTATTTATTTTAGAGAGAGAGTGTAAGCGAGTGGGGGGAGGGATGGGGGAAAGAGAGAGAGAATTCTCAGGCAGACTCCTCGCTGAGAACAGAGCCTGATGCGAGGCTCAGTCCCAGGACCCCCTGAGATCTTGACCTGAACTGAAACCAAGAGATGGACGCTCAAACGATTGAGCTGCCCAGGCACCCATGTCAAAGACAGACTGCCTGCCTGCCTGCCTTCCTTCCTTCCTTCCTTCATTTCTTTCCTTCCTTCCTTTCCTTCCTTCTTTTCTTTCTTTCATCTATTTGACAGAGAGACAGTGAGAGGGAGCACAAGCAGAGGGAGTGGGAGAGGGAGAAGCAGGCTTCCCGCTGAGCAGGGAGCCTGATGCAGGGCTCCATCCCAGGACCCTGGGATCATGACCTGAGCTGAAGGCAGACACTTAATGACTGAGCCACCCAGGCGCCCCTATGTCAAAGACTTTAAAAATTAATTGAAAGTCATATCCAAACCTATCTGCACTTTTGTGTTTGTTCATTAAGTGTTTTTTTTTTAAATTTTATTCATTTATCTGACACAGAGAGAGAGAGCACAAGTAGGCAGAGAGGCAGGCAGAGAGAGAAAGAGAAAGAGAGAGGAGGAAGCAGTCTCCCTGCTCAGCAGGGAGCTGGATGCAGGGCTCGATCCCAGGACCCCGAGACCATGACCTGAGCCGAAGGCAGAGGCTTTAACCATTGAGCCACCCAGGTGCCCCTGTCCAGTAAGTGTTAATGAGATGCTTATGGGCATCTTGTAGTAGTACGTCCAGAAAGTTTGCTCTTAAGCGTGTAACATCCATTTAAAAAATTACCCAGAAAGCCATAATTTTGGTGGATCTGCTGTTTTAGGGTAATGAAGTGCTGTGGTTATAAGCGGAAAAACCAAAGTTATTTTACTTTAGATAATCTGACCACACTTAGTCCCTCACCCCTTTTTATTTTTTTTTTTTAGGTTTTTTATTTTTAAGAGGTTCATTCTATGGAAGGAATATTATGTTTAAAATGTGGAGATTATATGATGATATATAGGAGAATATTAATGCATTTATAATGTAAAAGCTTATAGGGATGCCTGGGTGGCTCAGTTGGTTAAACATCTGCCTTTTGGTCAGGTCATGATCTCAGGGTCCTGGGATGGAGCCTAACGTTAGGCTCCCTGCTCAACAGGGAGTCTGCTTCTCCCTCTCCCTCTGCCCTTCCACCCCTGCTGGTTCTCTCTTTCTCTCTCTCTCCAACAAACAAACAAACAAATAAATAAATATCTTTAAAAAATAAATAAAAGCTTAAACATTTAAATTTCCTGTTTTATCAAACAGCAACTTTAAAAGCAACTTTTTTGAGCATAGGTTCCATACTATACAGAGATTCTTTTTTAAAAAAATATTTATTTGTCAGAGAGAGAGAGCACAAGGAGGGGGAGTGGCAGGCTGAGCAGGGAGAGCCCAACGTGGGACTCAGTCCCAGGACCTTGGGGTCATGACGTGAGCCAAAGGCAGACATTTAACCGACTGAGCCAGTCAGGTGCTCTGATAGTGTGTTTTTGTTATTAAAGCCAAAGACTGAATGTTAAGCTGGTTTGCTTTATAGATGAGACTTCCAGAATATGTAGAGGAAATTGTTAAAATTGTAAGATCCATCTTTGACACAAGCAAGAGACTATCTAAATAAACTACACTTAATTCAATCACTGTTTTTCTGCTTTTGGTGAAAATGGATGGAGATAAGGTTTTAGTAGTTGTTTATAGTCAGGCTCATAAAAAGTGCAATTTTACTGGATTTGGAAAATACAGACATAAAAAATTGGTCACATTGGTAAAAACATAGCTCTTGTAGTACTTAATTTTATAACAATTAAGAAATATAATTGGTCTAATATCAGTGATCTAAAAAGTGAGCTGCTATACAAATTGTCCAGTTTATACCACTGTTACAAATGGCCCTATCATATGCCAAACTCTTAGAGTAATTACTTTCGTATGATTCTTTGTTTCCAAAACCTGTTTTAATAAGAATGTTTTTGTATCTGTGTAAGAGTTAACATATAAAGCCTGCGTTATTTTGAAGTTGATATTGAAAACCTTTAAACTTCTGACCTTGAATAGAATTTGCTCTGTATAACCATTACATGCAGCTGCTGGATTCAAAATTGCCTTTTCTGGACTCTGCTTTGTGAAAAATAGTGTGTATTGGACATGAGTGCATGGCAGCTGACATTTATCAAGGATAACAGGAGCCTTACTCATTTTCACATTTTAAAGTAACTTTGAAAGCTTTGCATGTGCACACATGCTCAACATATGTTCCTAAGATTTAAATATATATTTTCATCGTGTATCAATGAAACCAAATTTCAATCTTTAATGAACTTAAACATTAAACTTATACTGTGTGAGCACACAGTCATCTAAAGATCAGTTTAGGATATTTAATTCACTTTCATAGAATTTTATTTTTCATACTTTAAAATTATTACCGGTAAAAATGTACTTACTTTTATGCTGGATAGCATTCTTGTTATGTAATGTGTTATTTGGCATTTCTTTCATTCCCCTACTATATAGAAAACTGATTTTAGAAATTATTTTTTTCTAATCAGCTACTGGTGTATTGCTCTTCTGTTTGAAAAGATTCTTATGGAGCTAGTTATTTTACTGGAGGGTGACATAAATAGAATTGGAATTGCATGATTTTTAGTCTTTGTTCTTAACCTTTTAAAATTTTCTTTAAAGATAAGTTGTGATAATAATTTAGAAAGAATTCTAAAATAAAACTGCAAAATTCATAATGTGTTGGCAAACTTGTTAATTAAAATAACACCTTTTAATGGTTGGTATGGGTTTCAGAGAAGGCAATCCTTCAATGTATTGATATGCAGATCACACTGACTTGCTGCAAGGTAACAGGAGACATGCTTTGACTTCTGAAGATAAATTGGCCATGCACAGCTATAATCCTACTGTCTTTTCATTTCCACACGTGATTGAGTAGTATAAGGCCTTTAATACCTAGGTCCTAGGTAGTAAGTTGAAATTTAATTTTTTGTGTGCTTGTGAGTTTTTACTTGGGCTTTTAATAAGTGTGTTTTGTGGTATGAAGGTGCCATGTAAATTGTTGACATTTTATTACTTAAATAGCTCTGAATTTGAAATATAAGAAGGCTGAGTTCCAATTTTTCCCATTTTCCTTTTGGCAGTTAATAAGTCATTTTATTCATGGTCATAAATAGTAATAAAAAGAGTTTTAAATTTAGACTAGTTAAATTTGCCAGTGTCTATATTTTAATAAAATACAAAACAATTATAAAAAAGTCCAGACTTTTCAAAGAAATCATCCTTAATCACTTGTGACATAAGTGCCCTTTCTAATAAGAGGTACTGTTTCTACAAATTCTTTTCACACAGAAATGCACAATATTAGAGAGGGGTGTCTAGCTCGCTCACTTGGTAGAAGAGCATGTGGTTCTTGATCTTGGGGTCATGAGTTCGAGCCCCACATTGAATATAGATAATCACATAAAAATAAAGTCTTTATTTATTTATTTTTTAAAGATTTTATTTATTCATTTGACACAAAGAGAGAGAGATTACAAGTAGGCAGAGAGGCAGGCAGAGAGAGGAGAGAGGAGGAAGCAGGCTCCCTGCCGAGCAGAGAGCCCGATGTGGGCCTCGATCCCAGGACCCTGGGATCATGACCTGAGCCGAAGGCAGCGGCTTAAACCCACTGAGCCACCCAGGCGCCCCAAAATAAAGTCTTTAAAATAAAGAAAATACTTGATGTTTGCATAAGAACAGTATAGTACTACTACCAAAACTTTATTTGTAGATATTGGTATCTTTGAGAATTTAGTACTTCCCAAAAGACATCTCTTTAATCTCCTGGGTACCAAGGTTTAGGGATTTGCATAAGTTCTTCAGCTAGTGTTGGAATTAAACAAATACATTGTTTCCTGAATTAATTGGATTATAACTATAGTTACTTTATAATCACAGAGGCAAAATTCTGTTTTTTTAATAACCTTGGTTCTGTCTGTAAATCAAGAGATTCTTTAGGGAGCCATTTGTTAAGACTTGCATGTGCTCAGATAAGCTTTGTTTTTGGTCTATGGTTTTAATTGTTTCAACAGCCTTGTAAAGATGTGGTATGTCCTGGGGCACCTGGGTGGCTCAGTAGGTTAAATGTCCCACTCTCAATTTTAGCTCAGGTTGTGATCTCAGGGTTGTGAGATAGAGCCCCCGCCTTGGGCTCTGTGCTGGGCTTGGAGCCTGCTTAAGATTCACTCTCTCCCTCTGCCCCTCCCTCACTCCTCTCCCTCTCTTCAAAACAAAACAAAACAAAACAAAACTATGGTATGTCCATTTTAGAGAATTGGAAATTGAGCTTCAGAGACTTAAATTTGGTGATACCGTGCTGGGGCTTAGATCAGCTCTGAAGTCTTTCCCCTTTATTTCACCGAGCTGTGTTCGATTTGAATTCATCAGTTTTCTTATCCACTCCACTGATTGTGTGTGTGTGTGTGTGTGTGGGGGGGTGTTGTGTTGTGCCATATCTAGTCTAGGAATTAATTCTTTATTGAGTTTTCAGGTAGGGATTTAAGTATCACTTGCTATCTAAGTCTATCCAGAGTTAGGATATTTGGTGCTCAGATGATGGGTGATACTATCTCTCTTTTTATACTTTATAATTTATGAAGGTTTGTAATCCAGTCTTTTCACAATGATTTATTCTGTTTTCATTTATTTTTTTCATGGTTGTCAAATTTTTATCTTTTAAGGATCATAAGCATTTATTTTAAACTTACTTAGGGATTTCATTTTATTGGGTGGTGAATTCATCTTCCAGTATTGATGAATTTCTTGGTCATCTTCTGTTTTCAAGTATACTTGGGCATTTTCATTTATAATTTGCATCTTTTATTTTAATCAACATACAATGTATTATTTGTTTCAGGGGTACAGGTCTGTCATTCATCAGACTTACACAGTTCACAGCACTCACCAGAGCACATGCCTTCCCCAATGTCCATCACCCAGCCACCCCTTGCCTTCCACCCCACCTCCATTCCATTAACCCTCAGTTTGTTTCCTGAGATTAAGAGTCTCTTATGGTTTGTCTGTCTCTCTAGTTTTGTCGTTTTATTTTTCCCTCCCTTACCCTGTGATCCTCTGTCCTGTTTCTTAGATTCCTCTTATCAGTGAGATATGATAATTGTCTTTCTCTGATTGACTTATTTTGCTTAGCATAATACCCTCTGGTTCCATCCACTATGATTTGCATCTTAAATGGGAAATTTAGTTTTCCTTTCCTTCATTTGGCGCTCTCCTTGTGACTCCTTCTCCCTGGCCCATTACCCTTAGCTCTGTTTTTGTTGCCTTCTCCCGTTTCCACTCTACCTTCAGTCTAGGTCCAGGACTCCAGTCTGAAATAATCTTGCAGTATTAGATGAGGACTCTTTCTTCTACACTGCAGTAGTTTGATGGGATCAGTAAGTTGTTATTGATGGTCATAGCTTTTCTTCACCTTCCTTTCAGCAATTTTTTGGCTTGGTTTTTATGTATGAGCCTTGCTTTTGGTCTTGTTATCTTGTGCATGATTGGATTTCCTGACAAAGCAGTTGCTAGTTGCTGCAACTGAAATTCAGTGAGTTCATGGAGTCATCAATTCTTTACTGTATGTTTGCTCTGTGTTTTGGTCCACAGACATATTTGTTATGTTTGAGCATGTCTGTGTCTTCCAAAATTAATAAAAAATACATACTTGTCATTATTATATAGATGGGGGAAGAGTGATTGGTTGGTTGAAAGCAATAATCCATGATGTCATTGGGAAGTCCTGTTATTTTAAAAAAATTTTAATTAATTTTTAAGATTTAATTCCAGCATAGTTAACATAAATGTTATGTTAGCTTCAGGTGTGCAATATGGTGATTCAATAATTCTATATATTCTAATGTATAGAATTATCGGTGCTCATCATAATAAGTGCACTCATACTCCCCATCACCTGTTTCACCCACCCCCTACCCACCTCCCCTTTGGTAATCATCTGTTTGTTCTCTATAGTTAAGAGTCTGTTTCTTGGGGCACCTGGGTGGCTCAGTGGGTTAAGCCTCTGCCTTTGGCCCAGGTCATGATCTCAGGGTCCTGGGATCGAGCCCCTCATTGGGCTCTCTGCTTAGCAGGGAGCCTGCTTCCCCCTCTCCCTCTGCCTGCCTCTCTGCCTACTTATGATCTCTCTGTGTCAAATAAATATTATCTTTTTTTTAAAAAAAAGTCTGTTTCTTGGTTTCTCTCTCTCTCTGCTTTCCTTTGTCCATCTGTTTTGTTTCTTAAATTCCACATATAAGTGAAATCATTTGGTATTTGTCTTTCTCTGACTGACTTCGTTTAGTATTATATTCTCTAGCTCCATTCACGTTGTTGCAGATGGCAAGATTTCACCTTTTTTTTTTTTTTAAGATTTCATTTATTTTAGAGTGCAAGAGCGAGCAGGGGAGAGGGGTAGAGAGGGAGAGAGAGAGAGAGAGAGAGAGAGAGAGAGAGAGAGAGAGAGAGTGAGTCTCAAGCAAACTCTGCTGAGTATGAAGTCCATTGTAGGGCTCGATCCTACAACCTTGGGATCATGACCTGAGCTGAAACCCAGGAGTTGGATGCCCAACCTAGGAAGCCACCCAGGCACCCCAAGATTTCATTCTTTTTTATGGCTGAATAATAATTCATTGTACACATACACACACCCCACATCTTCTTTATCCATTTGTCTGTTGATGGACACTTGGGCTGCTTCTGTAATTTGACTGCTGTAAATAATGCTGCAGTAAACATAGGGGTTCATGTAACCTTGTGAGTTAGTGTTCTTGTATTTTTTTGGGTAAATACCCAAAAGTGGAATTAGTGAATCATGTGATATGGTAGTTCTGTTTTTAACTTTTTGAGGAACCTCCATACTGTTCTTTAACTGTGACTATACCAGTTTGCATTCCCATCAGCAGTGCACTAGGGTTCCTTTTTTTCCACATCCTCACCAACACTTGTTTTTTGTGTTTTTGATTTTAGCTATCTTGACAGGTGTGAGGTGGTATCTCACTGTGGTTTGAGTTGCTTTTCCCTGATGATGATTGATGTTGAGCACCTGTTCGTGTGTCTCTTGGCCATGTTTAGGTCTTCTTTGGAGATATGTCTGTTCAGGTCTCCTGCCCATTTTTTGACTGGGTTATTTGTTACTTGTTTTGTGTGTGTGTGTGTGTGTGTGTGTGTGTGTGTGTGTGTGTGTCTTTTAAAGATTTTAATTATGTCTCTTTTGACATAGAGAGAGAGTACAAGTAGGCAGAGAGGCAGGCAGAGAGAGAGGAGAGAGAAGGAAGCAGGCTCCCTGCTGAGCAGAGAGCCCGATGTGGGCCTCGATCCCAGGACCCTGGGATCACGACCTGAGCCGAAGGCAGTGGCTTTAACCCACTGAGCCGCCCAGGCGCCCTGTGTGTGTGTTTTCATTTTGAGTTAAGTTCTTTATATATTTTGGATGCTAACCCTTTATCAGCTATGTCGTTTGAAGATATCTTTTCCTAGTCATATGTTTTCTCTAGTTTTTTTTTTCTTTTTTAAAAGATTTTATTTATTTATTTATTTGACACAGAGAGAGAGATTACAGGTAGGCAGAGAGGCAGGCAGAGAGAGAGGAGAGAGGAGGAAGCAGGATCCCTGTCGAGCAGAGAGCCCGATGCTGGCCTCGATCCCAGGACCCTGGGATCATGACCTGAGCCGAAGGCAGCGGCTTTAACCCACTGAGCCACCCAGGCGCCCTGTTTTCTCTAGTTTTATTGATTGCTTCATTTCCTTTGGTGTGCAGAAGCTTTTTATTTTGAAGTATTTTATTTTGATGTAGTCCACTTTTGTAATCAAAAGTCCCGTTCTTTTGATTTTACAACCTGGCTTATTTATATAGGCTTGCAGATAGTAGATACTGAAATATATATTAAATGAATGTGAAGAGGATCTTGGAGAAGCTATACCAGTTTCAAATCTTCAATCCCAAACTTAATCTCCTACAGTGGTTCTCAAAGGTGTGATTCATGGTCCTTTGGGAACTTTTACCGGGTCCATACAGTTACAATTATTTTCATACTAACTAACCATTATTTGCCATTTTCATTCTATTGCTGTTTGCACTGATGGTGCAGAGCCAGTGGTACAGAAAACTGCTGGTACCTTAGCTTGAATCAAGGCAGTGGTACTACAGACTGTACTCTAGTGGTCATTACATTCTTTACTTTCCTGCACTTAGAGTTAAAGGAAAAAAAAAAGCATTTCTCACTTAGGATTGTCCTGCATGAAGCAGCAAAATTTGCTCATTTTACTAAATCTTGACTCTTGAGTACTGTATTTTAAAAATTCTGTCTTGTGAGAATGGAAAATACGCAGAGAGCACTCTGCCTACCAAAGTATGATGGTTATCCTGGGGAAAAGCTCTTGTGTGATTGGTTTGTGTACTGAACTAGCCACTTTTTTCATGGAATACCATTTTTACTTGAAAGAATCCCCAATAAGCTCTGGTTATTGAAATCTGAGCGTTTGGCAAGATGAACCTATTAAAGGAAAACCTCTGATGGTATTTGTTGACAGTGATAAAATTTGAATTTTCAAGTGAAATTTGTAGCGTTGGTAAATTGGAATTTGCCACCGTGAGTGTAACAGCTTCTCAGTACTTAGAAACTTTCAAGATGAGATGGGTGGTGATATTAATATGGAGTTTTTGACATTGTATCATGAAGTATATCAGTATTTTAAAATCTGCTTGATCAGTGAACTGATATTGTTAAAAATGACAATGTTTGATGTTACAAAATTATGCCATGGGTAAAAGATTTACTCCAAGTGTAAGTTAGGGGAGTATATTTTTGATGTAACAGCGTGAAAGTTGATCAATAGTTTCAGATTTCATTTGGAACTAACCTTTAAGAAAGTAGTGCTTGTTGAGTTCAGCACAATACCAAGGAAAACTAAAGTTTATAAAAGGCTATTGAAATAGTCCTTTTTAAAAAAATAAGTACATGTCTCTGAGGCTGGATTTTCTTCATATGTTTTTGTCAAATTAACACATTGCAACATATTGAATGAAGAAGTAGATAAGTGAATCCAGCTATCCTCTTCAAGTCAAACATAAGATTTGTAAAACTGTAGAAACAGTGCCACCTCTCTGTTTTGTTTCAGAAAATGTATTTTTCATAAAATCGTTTATGGAATTGTTAATACATAATGGGCTTGTTTTCAAATGAATTAATATTTCAAATATTTATAAGTTTTAATTTTCAGTATGGTAGATATTGATAGGTGTAACCCACATAACAAAAGCTTTTTGGCATTCCCAATTTTNGGGCTTGTTTTCAAATGAATTAATATTTCAAATATTTATAAGTTTTAATTTTCAGTATGGTACATATTGATAGGTGTAACCCACATAACAAAAGCTTTTTGGCATTCCCAATTTTTTTTTTTAATATTTTATTTATTTATTTTGACAGAGAGAGATTACAAGTAGGCAGACAGGCAGGCAGAGAGAGAGGAGGAAGCAGTCTCTCTGCTGAGCAGAGAGCCCGATGCGGGCCTCGATCCCAGGACCCTGAGATCATGACCTGAGCCGAAGGCAGAGGCTTTAACCCACTGAGCCACCCAGGCGCCCGGCATTCCCGATTTTTGAGAGGTAAAGGAATCCTGATAATCAAAAAGGTTGAGAATCACTGATGTAGTGAATTTGGTTGGAACTCTAGAGGCATTTGACTTAAACCTTTCACCCTGCTTGTATATATTGGTTGTTTTGAAGCACATCTGAATTCTGCTATAGCTCTCTCTGTTCTGACCTACTTAAACAGGAAGGGGGCCAGAGCTAACTGGTAAGGTGTGCTTATTTTCAAGGACATGCAGTTGTCATTTACCTTCAGTCTTTCTTTTAGTAGTAAGATCCAGGTTGACTGTAGAAGGTTAGGACTTGGAACACTTGTATAACATTTTGTGCTGTATCTGATACGCAGTTGTTCCTGCTTTTGAATTAACAGGTCAGCCATTAATTTCCAGTGGAGACCTTTCAGAGCACATAATACATTTTGGGATACTACATTTACTAGTTTGTTGATTATGGACCCTGGGTCATTAGTTTGTCAAAGGCAAAAAACCTTGTCTGTTTTGGTGAGCAGTTTATCCCAAGCACATGGCAAAGGGAACGCAGACTCCTTTGTTTATATATTTGGACAACACTCAATATCTTGAAGAATGGCCAGTTAAGAATTGTTTTCCCTCTAGTTTTATTGAGAAATAATTGACATACATCACTGTGCTTTAAGTTTATGGTGAATAGCTTGATGGTTTGATTTACATGTATTGTGAGATCAGTATGGTTGGTTCAGCTAACATCATTTTTTCCTATAGTTGCAATGAAAAGTAAAGAAGAAAAAAATTCTTGTGATGAGAATTCTTAGAAACTATTCTTTTTTTTTTAAGATTTTTTTTTTGACAGAGAGCACAAGCAGAGGGAGTGGGTGGGAGAAGCAGACTTCTGCTGAGCAGGGAGCCCAACGAGGGCTCGATCCCAGGATCCTGGGATCATGAGCCAAAGGCAGACCCTTACCCGACTGAACCACCCAGGTGCCTCAGGAGCGACTCTCTTAACCGCTTTCCTACATATCACTCAGCAACGTTAGCTGTAGTCCTCCTGTTGCACATTACATCCCTAGCGCTTAGTGACCACTCTTTAAATGTTTGCTGGTGGGTTTGGTTTTAACCAATTTAGGTGTATGCCTGGTTTTACAGGAGTTCATAATTAAATTTTTGCCTCCAATGATCTTTAACAATAACGAGGTGCCCCCTGTCTCCATTTGCTAGACACGTGTGGGCTGGTTTTGTGAAAAACAAAGAAAAGCTCTGTAAAGTCATGAATCATGAAACTGATCTTTGAACAACAGTGAAGGAAAAAAAAAAACCAAACCCTATCAGGCTATGTTTTATTTAAATTGAGTGATGCTCTTTTTGTCCTTTTCTTCAGTATTTTATATTCTTTCTTGCTGCAGATTTCTTTTCTGGTACAATCATGATTTAGAGGACAGATTTTTAGCTCCACGTAGTATTATTATACTAGCTTTATTTTGACAGGGATTTAGGGAGGCAGTTGAGGCTATTGTTCAATTAGACTTTGATACTTTTTTACATTTCTACCAGTGTTACCCTACCTTCAACAGGTAAAGGATGTTAAGAGTGCTTCCTTATTTTCTTTTTTGACTTTGATATATATGTTCTCATTCATTATTTGTATTTTTGTCATCCTGAAATTGATAATGACTTGAAGATTTATTTGAAGAGATAGATTCTGTTATCAGACATATAACTTCTAGAAATATGGATACGTTATTTTTATTATTTTATTTTTTTATTTGCCAGATCATTTTACTAAAATAAAAACAACAAAGTAGAATTCATAGAGAACTGGGTGGGGGGTGGTTAGATCCACCTTGGGTTAAAGAGGCAGATAGTAGAAATATTAAAATGGTATGTATTTTCATTTAATTATTGTTCTAATTCCACTTGCAGAATCCTGAGTTAAGAAAATCAGTTCTTGGGCGCCTGGGTGGCTCAGTGGGTTAAAGCCTCTGCTTTCGGCTCAGGTCATGATCTCAGGGTCCTGGGATCGAGGCCCGCATCGGGCTCCCTGCTCGGCGGGGAGCCTGCTTCCCCTCCTCTCTCTCTCTGCCTGCCTCTCTGCCTCCTTGTGATCTCTCTCCCTCTGTGAAATAAATAAATAAAATTAAAAAAAAAAAGAAAAAAAGAAAATCAGTTCTTCCCAATCTCCTCTAATAATAAAAGACATGCTTAAAAAATACAAGTTTCCAGGCCCCATCCAAGATATTTTAAACTGGAATCTTCAGAATGCCCTGTGGTGAAACTAGATGTTTAGTAGGCACCCATATGATTTTTATTTTCAAATGATGTTTGGAAAACATGGAACTGAGTGGCAACTTGGTAGTCTCCCTCATGTCCTTTGTGCCTCAGTGTGGGTCCGCATAGGGTTTCTCTCAGATTAGGAGAGTCCTCATGCCACTATAGTGAAGGATTTTGAGCAAACATCATCAAAGTCCTAGTAATAATGGGGAAAGTGTAGCATCTTTGAAGCACTTAAGAAATGTTTCCAAGGAAATTTGTAGAATTTAAAGACATAAGACATGGTCAGCCTCTAACATTTTTGATCTGTGTAACATCACTTTATGCCTCAGGTTTCTCCACCTGTAAAATGGGAATAATCATATTCAGGGCCTTCATAAAATTGTGAGACTGAATGAGACAAAGAGCAAAGTGGAAATGTTATTTTTAAAAAATGATTCTTTTGGTTTTAAAGTTATTTAGGCTAGGAGTGGGGTTATAATCAATATGCTGTAAAGTCAGAAAAAGAAAAAAGTCAGTGGAAACAGCATGCAAGGACTGAGCCACAGACTAACCTGCAGTAAAGATGATGACCCATTCAGGAAGTCTTATGAGTCAGACTTGCCATGTTGTGTCACTAGCTTTAGAGAACATCTGCATCAGTGTTTTTGCTTTCATTAAAGATTTTTTATTTTTTTTATTTTTAAGTAATCTCTACACCCGAAATGGGGCTCAAACTCACAACCCCGGGATCACAAGTCACACACTCTTTGACTGAGCCTGCCAAGCGCCCCTCCTATGTTTTTCCTTTTTTTAAGATTTTATTTATTTATTTGACAGAGAGATCACAAAGCAGGCAGAGAGGAGGAAGCAGGCTCCCTGCCAAGCAGGGAGCCTGATTTGGGGCTTGATCCCAGGACCCTGAGATCATGACCTGAGCCGAAGGCAGAGNTGAGCCGAAGGCAGCGGCTTTAACCCACTGAGCCACCCAGGCGCCCTGTTTTTCCTTTTTTTAAGATTTTATTTATTTATTTGACAGAGAGATCACAAGCAGGCAGAGAGGAGGAAGCAGGCTCCCTGCCAAGCAGGGAGCCTGATTTGGGGCTTGATCCCAGGACCCTGAGATCATGACCTGAGCCGAAGGCAGAGCTTTAACCCACTGAGCCACCCAGGCTCCCCTGTTTTTGCTTTTAAAGAAGGAAATCTAGCTAAGGTGGGTTTTACCCCTGGTACATCTCTCTCACTCTCTTCCACCTTCAATATTTTTCTTTGAAAAATTAGTTCAAGTTGCCTTACCACCTTTTCATTTCCACATTGTTAATTTTTATAATGTTAGTGTCACAGGTAAACGCTCTTGTAGCTACTGTGGGGGCGGGGGGAGGAGGCGGGGGAGTGTCTGGTTACTTTAAGTTTTTCACTGTGCAGGTACTCCAGGAGTATCAGTGCTGCTGTTGACCATTGCATTCATGGTGTGCATACTGCTACTTCCTGTTGCAGCTTTTGTTACCAGGTGGCTAAGGTCCCATCTTAAATATTAACATTTCTTTTAGTACCTTTTTCCCTTCTCTGAGGGAGATAGAAAGAATGGGTTAGGAGAGAATGGGGCACATGCTGTGATGATTCGCCCCCTTTACATCTTAGTGCTTATTTATTGAAATCTGTATTAGATTCTATTCCTGCTGTGCACACGGTTCTCTAACCCCTGTTTATCTTAATCCAGTGCTTTACCACTTACCTCGAGGGGGCTTAGAACTTCATATCTCTCTTGTTCCTCTCTTTTTCTCTGTTGCTTATATTTTCATTCTGTCCCAAGGGAAAACCTTAGATATAGTTTTTTTTTGTTTTTTTTGTTTTGTTTTGTTTTTATTTGACAGAGAGAGAGAGAGATCACACATAGGCGGAGAGGCAGGCAAGAGAGAGAGGAGGAAGCAGGCTCCCTGCTGAGCAGAGAGCCCGATGCGGGCCTCGATCCCAGGACCCTGGGATCATGACCTGAGCCGAAGGCAGAGGCTTTAACCCACTGAGCCACCCAGCCGGCCTAGATATAGTTTTGATGTAGAGATATTTACATCTATCAAGGAAAAATTAAACCACAAATCTAGAAGTAAAAAAAGAGATCATAAAGAACCACCACCGTGTACTTTTACCTAGTACCTTTGAAAGTATGTGGATATCCTCTTCAGAATCTTCTGAAATGTGTCTTCTTATCATAAGAGCATAGATAACTTTTACAGTAGTTTGTTCTCTTTTCATGGTTTTATTGGCTACCAGCTCTGTCTCACCACACTGTTTCAGTGGGAGAATATTTTGAATTCCAGTTAGCCACCTGTAAGTTGAGAATAGCCTGAACACTCCTGGCTAATTTGTTTTTTGTCTAAAACCTTTAAATTTGTTGTCATATGGGATATTTGTAGCTATTTGTCTTTCAGAGAGCAAAGTTACTGTTGCTGAACTTACATCTTTGTTCTAGATGTATTGTTCTAGATATTGAGGGGTCACCATTATTCCCTTTGTCAGTTGCTTGCTTTGTATTGCTTTTCATGCTCACGTTAAACATATGAAGATGTAAGGTGTGATTATTCCCTGACTGTACAGGTAATAGGCTTTTTAAAGGCGACAAAAGTTTACCTTTTAGTGAAATTAAGATTCAGATCTTGAGTTTTCCAACAAAGCCACCTCATCTTTTCATTGTGTCATAGTAAATTAGCTGAAAGATTGAAACCTTTGAGTTTTATTTCCATAGGCAGCTTGGAGCCACTATATTTGTTGGGAGTGGGAACACCCAAGTGAAAAATGAAATGTCAAAAAGAAGCAAAAATGTTCTACAAACTTTTTAATATCCTCCCAGCCCTCCTTGCGTCTTCTCTGTATCTTTAGATTATAGAGTTGGCAAAAAGTACAGCTAAGGGGATGGTAAAGAAAAGGAGAGCTGGAGTTGAAAAAGGCACTGGGAGAATGGTGGGTAGTAGCATTAAAAAAGAAAGAGGAAGGAGTTTGTAATAAAAGAGTCTCGTACAATTTTTAAAAATGTTTATTTAAGAAAAAAATTTGTTTATTTATTTACATATGTAAGTAAGTAGTCTGTACACCCATGGGGCTTGAACTTACAACCTGGAGATCAAGAGTTGCGTGCTTCTCTGTGTGAGCTAACCAGGCGCCCCTCATACAAGTTTTTTTTTTTTTTTTTTTTTAATAATAGAGCTAACAGTAGAGAAAGTGGAGACAGAAAAGAGAACAGTAGAGTGCAGTGGGTAAAACAGTGTAGTAAAAGTATGAAAAGTGCGTCAGGGTAAAGAAGGGAAAACTTTCTGTAATTGGGAGAGTTTGAATGGTTTCATCAGAGGTGACAGTTGAACTTAATCTTGAAGGATGAGTAGGAGTATGTTAGGTAGAAAAGGCATAAAAGGGAGATTTAAAAAGGAATGACTTAAAACAGGATATAATTCAGTGATCATCCTTTGTCAGAATCTGTTTTAGCATAGGTCATTTGGGAGGCTGCTGCTGGTGGTAGTGGCCATGCTGAGGAAGAAGTATGACTGATGGTATGTTTAGAGTGAAGCTCAGGTGTGGAGGGATTCAGTGCATTGAATCGTAGGATCCAGTGTTCCCTTTAAAACAACTAAGGAACTACTCAGCTAGTTAGTATGCTGTCAGGAGGGAGTAATTTGATTTAGATGGAAGTGGCTTGCCTAACTCCCTCTGCACTGTGTATATTTGTGAACTTCAACTAGGTTGCTTCTGTAGAGGTTGAGAAGTCTCTTGGCAACAAGCTTCCAGTTGCAACTAACACCTGCTTTGGCTAATTGGTGTGCCCAGTTCTGGTAGCAGAGCCTCTGGGGAGTTTGTGTTTGAATTTAACTTCATCAGGTTTAAACTGGAGCATAAATGTGAAGGGGCTTTGAGGTCAGCCTGTTGATTGAGAATGAAAAGGCAAAACATACAAAGGGAGAAGAGAGAATGAAACCTGTGGATAAAATAGCTGTTAATTTACATTTGGATGCTTTTTAGCTTAATTTATATATTAAAAATAGGATGTTTTACTCTATTGTTCTCTGCTAGCCCCTTTTCAAGTTTCCTGGCCTTAAAAACTAAAGAAGACAGAGGAGAAGAATGACCAGGACCTAAGGGTATACCATTTCTGGTATATGTCTGCACCAAGGTAGTTTATTGTAGACATTGCTCATCTGTTTTTTTTCTCTTTAAAAAACAAGTGTAGGCTGGAATGTTTCCTATCAGCTGTGTTCCCATGACACTCTATGCAGTGCCTTTATTTTAACACTTACCAAATTATGTTGTTATAATTGTTTATGCTTTCCTCTTCTGCTAACCTGAGAGTTGTAGCAGTGTATGGTGTAATTCATCTCTTTCCTGGACCTAAAATGGTTCTGGGCATGCAAATGTTTGAGCTGAAATAGAATTAACTTGAAAAGTGGATTGCATTAGGTGGTTTATACTTGATCCTACTAAATAAACATAACAGAGTATCAGCAACAAAACGAGAGGATATTGACAGTTTTTATTTGAAATGTTCTCTCTTTTCTGTCCTTGTCTCCTTTCGGCTCTTATCCTCTTTGCTAGGGTTGAATTAAAACATAAAAGTAGGAGATAATCGGGCGCCTGGGTGGCTCAGTGGGTTAAAGCCTCTGCTTTCGGCTCAGGTCATGATCTCAGCGTCCTGGGATGGAGGCCCACATCGGGCTCTCTGCTCAGCAGGGAGCCTGCTTCCTCCTCTCCCTGTCTCTCTGCCTGCCTCTCTGCCTAGTAACTTGTAATCTCTCTCTCTGTGTCAAATAAATAAATAAAATCTTTAAAAAAAAAAAGTGGGAGATAATCATTGGAAGAGGCATGATGGTTGATGAAAGCTTTCATAGTGGTTCCGTGTTTATCCCACCCTGCCTACCTACCCGTCGTGGTCTCTTAAAAACACACAGGTTATACTTCCTCAGTTCTTCAGTCTTTTCTTCTATGGTGCTGGTTTTCTTGGAGCTGTAGCATAGATTGAAAAAAACCTTCTAATTTGATATTTTAGAAAATATAATTTTGTAGGATTAAGGCTTTAGACTAATTAGTGGTGACTATATACTAAATTGTCTTGAGTAAGAGTGTTAATTTGGAACTTGGATTTTGGGTAGTGCTTTTATATATGAATGTCTCATAGTTTTTCCCAGTGGTATTTTTTTTTTCCTAATTGGATTGAGCAATCTCTGCTTTTACATAGAGCTTCAAGTGGTTTTCAAGAAATCATTTCAAATCCACAGTTGTTCTTTGAAAATTTTCCTCAAGTTACTGTGATTCTCAAGAGATACCCAGAAACACTCCCTAATTAGCATTATTTAATCACACCTTGTGTAAGTCAGCCAAACAAGCCTGACAAACAGATTACTTGTGGGATAGTCAAAAGTTTTTGGCCCCAGCATTTAATCTTAGAAAACCCAAGACTAAAAAGACTTGACATACTTTTTTAGGGTATAGTTTATACATTTTTGATCTTAGGTGTTGTTCTTGGTGTGTTAGCCACTGTTATTCACCTCAAGTGGAAGTAGGGGTCATGGTTAATATTAGACCATTTATCTGGTCGGCAGTTTATCTAGTGACTTGCAGAATAGTGGTTAGTTTTTAGGGGCTTGAGGGGTAAATAGCAGCATTAGTACCTCCTGAGTTTGAGTGGCTCCTTGCCTCTGCCTCTGAAACTGCATACGCCTAAACCCTGAGTGTACAACTTCTAACTGTTCTGATGAGTTGAGAAATTTTCTGGTTAACTGGTTGGAGGTGGTGTGATTTAACAGTATAAATGGTTTATTTTTGGTGAGGGATAAAATGCCCAAGGAACATTTATTTGATACATACTTTGTTGTTTATAAAGTTCTGAGTCCTAGTTCTGCCATCCAGTGCCTGTGTGTGATCCAGTGGAAAGTTATTTAGCTATTTCCTCGTCAGTAAAATGGGAATAGTAATACCTACTTTGAAGAGTCATTGTGAGAAATTATACAGAATATGTGAAATGTCCAGCACTGTACTGCCACAAAAGTTATCCCTTTCCCTTATTAATTTAGGAAAAGTAAAATGTTTTAGTTGGTTTATGTGCCATTGGAGATTTATTTGGTAACCCATCTCCTTCCCAATTTAGATTTTGGCATCTCATGGAACTGCGCCCCCCCCCAACTATGGGCATTAGACTTGTTGATTGGTATCTTTTCCTTTTGGACAGGAGTACTTCCTGTATCCTTGTCCATCTGGCTAATTTGTACGCAATCAGTATTTTTTTCTCCTGTCTTGACTGCAGATAACCCAAACGAAAGCTAGTTGATGCTGTTCAGTCATATACCAACATTTTCATGACTTTCGAGCTGGCAAGTATAATTCTTTTCTGCTTTTTAGCCTGAATTAGTTTAGGAATGTTCATTTTTTTTAGCAGTTTAACTTGTAATCTGAGCATATCTGAGCTTAAACATATACCATAGCTTATTGTGTATAGGAAGTCCTGTAGTATTTATATAAGGAATTGTAACTAGTTCCTGTAAGATTTTTGTTCATTTTAAATTTAGTTTTTCCAAATAATATAGCAGTAAGTAATATTAGATTTTGGTAGCATTGGAAGTTATTCTAAATTGCTATCTATATTTGAAGTAAATTGCATAGAATATCTTGCTTAAATGTAATCTTAGCTTAAAGTGTGCATTGTCATATCAATATATAGAAGTAGATAGCACAGAACTCTAGTAGAAACATTTTAGAAAAGGAAAAAAATTGTAAAATGGCTCAAGGATCTAGGTGGCTGAGTTCACCCTGAAAGACTGAATATATTTTGGGCCCTTGGATTCTGATTCAATGAAAACTTCTCTACTCTAGTCCTTTCCTCTTTCTTTTCTTTTATCTCTTTTTAAAAAATATTTATTTATTTGAGAGATCGAGAGAGAGAGATAGAGCGCGAGTGCGCATGAGCTGGGGGTAGGGGCAGAGAGAGAGGGAGAAGCAGGTTCCCCTCTGAGC
Source organism: Ailurus styani (assembly GCA_002007465.1). NCBI lineage: Eukaryota > Metazoa > Chordata > Mammalia > Carnivora > Ailuridae > Ailurus > Ailurus styani. Next base: position 693,165 of record LNAC01000191.1, read on the forward strand.
AGGGATCCTGACCAGGGGTTTGATCCCAGGACCCTGAGATCATGACCTGAGGCAAAGGCAGATGCTTAACTTCCTGAGCCACCCAGATGCTTCTCTAATCTTTCTTTATACCCTGGTGTCAGAGGCTTGAAAAAACTGATTGGATTGTATTCTACCTGGAAGTGTAGTTGAGGTGTATCTCTAGTTTCATAATCACTTGGGGGATGTCTCTTCATTAGCAACTTTGAAGTATATCTCTGCAAGTCATTGGATTTATGAGGTGACTTCAAGAATACAGATCACTTGGGGGACAGATACATATTGTGGTCTTAATTCTCTACTGTGTAGGTCTTTAATTGTAGGGAGTCAGACTTTAGAAGGGGCTTAATATTTGTACACTGTTCTTATAATCAAAGACACTGTGAGACTCTTGCGCTATATTCCCATTTGAATATGGATTTTACCAACTCCATATATCCTCTAAACTAGATGGGTTGTAATTTAAGATGTAAAAATGTAAGCTGTACAGTTTTATGTTTCTTTTAGAATTTTTTGGAGAAAAATGATCTATTCATGGGCCTGGTATGTAATCTGTTCTCCCCTCCCACTCTAATTATTGACTACTGACTGAAAATGGTCTAGATTTAGGGTGTCTATGCTAGACATTTACCTTTTATACCTTAAAAAGAGTAATTTACCAAACTGGATGATATATCCTCTCAGGCAGATACAGTTTGAGTCCATCTCCACCAGTGAGAAGCAGGCAGCAGACCTGGCAAATAAAATAAAACAAATGCTGTTTACAAATTATTATGTTTATAATGAATATTAATACCAAATAAACAGAAAACTTGTAAAGTATGTCATAGTCTTTTCTGCTCAGGAATAATTGTATTAGTTATTGTATTGAAACTTATACTGAAACTATTTTTTCGGCAGAAATACAGTTTTCATTTTTTATGTTGAACATTTTCTTTATCCTAATGAAATTTAGGAGATGCATTTGCTGTATTTTGATTTTTTTCATTGTTGTATGGTATTTTATCATTCAGTCTTGGAAATCATGTGGTCTTTCAGGTGTTGCACAATAAATATGGCCTGATAACAAGGTTCATATCTGAGTAACAGCTAGACAAGAAATTGGCAAACCTGTCCTTAAAAAAAAAAAAAGAAACCTTCATGGTTTTACCTTAGATTTTTGTGTTCATACATTTGTGGATAATTACTTTTGTACTAGAGATCAGTGGATTCTGTAAAAGAGTAAATTTGGTAGTACATAGACTACACAGTCATATGCACATTATAGATTGTTATGCCAGATCAAGAGAAAGAGTCACATCTGTATGTATGGACACATTTGACATATTTATATTTCTCTACATGCACATAAAAATTGACTTAACTTTAATGACTTGTATGCCTTTCTGGTTTGGACTAGTAATTCGAGATTATTGATTTCTTCCATACTAAGAGATTGTCATAGTTTTTCATTCTCTACTGATGTAATTTATGCCTTTAAAACTCATTTTGGTGACATCCTATATCAAGTGTAGAAGTGAAAAATTTTAAAAATTTGGACTATTATATGGAGTGAAGGTAATTCTAAAGTATGACTTAATAAGTTGAGTGTTCCATTTATTCAGTATTTATTTAAGACATTTATTGACTACTTATTAATGCTAGGCACCTTAAACTGTACTGGAGATTCAGCTTAATACTTAATAGCAAAGTAAGGTGAAATAATACTGAGACTATAGAATAAATTACGTCTTTTGAATTAAAGAAATGCTATTTTGGGCGCCTGGGTGGCTCAGTGGGTTAAAGCCTCTGCCTTCAGCTCAGGTCATGATCTCAGGGTCCTGGGATCGAGGCCCGCATCGGGCTCCCTGCTCGGCGGGGAGCCTGCTTCCCCCTCTCTCTCTCTGCCTGCCTCTCTGCCTCCTTGTGATCTCTCTCCCTCTGTGAAATAAATAAATAAAATCTATTAAAAAAAAAACCAAACCTCATTTTGGTGACATCCTATATCAAGTGTAGAAGTGAAAAATTTAAAAAATTTGGACTATTATATAGAGTGAAGGAAATTCTAAAGTATGACTTAATAAGTTGAGTGTTCCATTTATTCAGTATTTATTTAAGACATTTATTGACTACTTATTAAATGTGAGGTACCTTAAACTGTACTGGAGATTCAGCTTAATACTTAATAGCAAAGTAAGGTGAAATAATACTGAGACTATAGAATAAATTACGTCTTTTGAATTAAAGAAATGCTATTTTGGGCGCCTGGGTGGCTCAGTGGGTTAAAGCCTCTGCCTTCAGCTCAGGTCATGATCTCAGGGTCCTGGGATGGAGGCCCACATCAGGCTCTCTGCTCAGCAGGGAGCCTGCTTCCTCCTCTCTCCTCTCTCTCTGCCTGGCTCTCTGCCTACTTGTACTCTCTCTCTCTGTGTGTCAAATGAATAAATAAAATCTTAAAAAAAAAAAGATGCTATTTGTTCACTAAGTAGTTTGCCATTCAGTTTTGGGGATTCGGCTTATGTTTGATATCAAAGTAAGGAAATAATATCCAGGATATGGAATAGATTATATTTTTANCTCTCTCTCTCTGTGTGTCAAATGAATAAATAAAATCTTAAAAAAAAAAAGATGCTATTTGTTCACTAAGTAGTTTGCCATTCAGTTTTGGGGATTCAGCTTATGTTTGATATCAAAGTAAGGAAATAATATCCAGGATATGGAATAGATTATATTTTTATTTATTTTTTAAATAAGATTTAGATTATATTTTTAAAGTAAAGAAATGTTATTACTCACTGGATGGTTTGCCACTCAATTTAAAAATAACTTCGTGAATGGAACATATAAAACAGGGTGTGTATTGAGATGTTGCTAAAATTATTTTTCTGTACTTAAGGACTCACTGTTTTTAAATATGAAAATTGGAAATCAAAACCGAACATACTTTAAAACTTATTTGGGAATAATTTTAAACTTAAAGTTGCAAGAAAAAGAATAGTACAAAGAATCAAAAAATTTTTCTCCTACCAAGATTCATCCAGTGTCAATATTTTTTTGCTGCCCTCCTTTCTCCTTCTTCCCCTCCCTCTTTTTTGCTTTTTCTGTTCCTTTTCTCTCTCAGTCACTTAAAATGTATATAAATGCCATCCCTACCACTGGAGGGTCATCTGCATGTATAAATGGCCCATTTACTGTAAATATTAAGAATAGGGATAGCCTCTTAAATAAACATGTACAGAACTCAGGTGAATTTCACGTGGATAAAATATTCTTATTGTCCATATTCTGATTTTGCTAGTTGATCCATTAATGTCCTTCATAGCACTTCCTCTGTCTAGGACAGAATCCAGCATGGGATCAAATATCACAATTTGTCATTTCTTTTTAGCTTTCTTTAATTTGGAATACTTACAGATTCTGTCTTTTATGACATTGTCATTTTTGAAGAACAGTATTTATGGCGTGGGGTTTGGGTATGCTTCAAAATCATAATATTGAGCCACTTTTTTTTTTTTTTAAGATTTATTTTAGAGGGAGGGAGAGAGAGCGTGTGTGTGCACTTGAAGTGGCAGGGACAGAGAATGTCAGACTCCCTGCTGACTGTGGAGTCCAACTGGGAATTTCATTTCACAATCCTGGGATCATGACCTAAGCTTGATATCAGGAGTCTGCTGCTCAACCCACTGACCTACCCAGGGACCCCATATTGACCCACTGTATTAATCAAAGATATGTTAAGTTCTTTTCTCTTCTTTATTTTAACTTGTGAGGAAAAAAAACCCAAAAAACACAACTTGGAAACATCTCAGCTTTTCAGCTTTTACATTTTACTACCAAAATTATACGTAGAATGAATTTTGTTGGTATTTAATTCATACCTACAGCATATGTAAAGGTGATGTCATAATCTAGAACTCTTGGTTAATGATCATGTGGTTTTGATTTTTTAAAAGCTACATATTTTAAGTTTCGTTGGCATTGTGTGTGAAATTTGGAATTTTTGTCTCTTTTCCTGGTATTATTGTGCCACCTAGTGGAAATTTATGTCCTTCGCTGCATGTCTAAAAATCTAGATGGATTGCAAGATGCATTTTAACATACTAAGAAAAAAGTAGTTTGGAAAGTTTGAACTTCTTGATGAACTTGGAATTCTTTAGAACAATAATTGTTTGGGGTCCTTGGGTGGCTCAGTTGTTAAGTGTCTGCCTTTGGCTGAGGTCATGATTCTGGGGTCCTGGGATCGAGCCCTGGATCGCAGGAAGCTGGCTTCTCCCACTCCCACTCTCCCTGCTTGTGTTCCCTCTCTTGCTGTGTCTCTCTCTGTCAAATAAATAAATAAAATCTTAAAAAAAAAAAAAGAACAATGATTGTTTTCCTAAACAAGAGTTTAGGACAAATAAACTTCTTAGTGAAGGTTTAGTAGATGTCTTAAAATTATGAGCTACTGAATGTTAAAACCCTGTTTTTGTTTCAAGAAACACTCTACATTTATTTTCTTTATCATTGAAATCTTAACCAAAACATTACATTTCCATCAGTTAATAGTAAGATAATTTGTTGCTGTGTGGGTCTTGTCAGGATCCCTTCTTCCCCCCTGAATTTTTTATTTTACATCTCTTCTCTCCAGGCCTAACAAAGTGGAGTTTATTTACACATTCCAGGTTTATTTTGAAGTTACAGGAACAATTACACAGTGGGTAATAAATACTAAGGAAATGGTTTAAAGGAAAACCATGTGCTACCTTGAAAATAGTCTGAAAAAAATTTAGACTTTTATCATTCGAAGACTCCTTACCAAATGACAAGATAAGCTCTAATTTGTGCTTTTTCAGGTAAAAATAAAATTTAGGATTTTTTTTTTAAAGGTTTTATTTTTAAGTAATCTCCACACCCAGTATTGGGGCTCAAACTCACAACCCTGAGATCAAGAGTCACCTTCTCTACTGACTGAACCAGCTGGGTGCCCCCAGGGTTTCATCACTTGGAGAGTTGGTGGTCTCTTTTTCTTGTTATTAAATATGAAAAAGATGCCTTCCTTATTCTTTGTATTTAACATATACACATTTTTAATAGGACTTGAGAAACATTTTAGTCTTGGAGTTACATGTTCTGCATAATTAAAGTGGAATATGAACTCTTGATATTGTCTTCAGAATACAAATTTATAATAAAGAATAATAAGAATTATCTAACCTTGGGGTTGCCTGGGTGCCTCAGTTGGTTAAATGTTTGACTTTGACTCAGATCGTGATCTCAGGGTCCTGGGATTGAGCCCTGCAGGCTCCTTGCTCGGTGAGGAGTTTGCTTGTCTCTCTTCCTCAGCTGCTCCCCCTGCTCATGCTATCTCTCTCTCAAATAAATAAAATCTTAAAAAAATAAAGAATTATCTAACTTTGTAGGGAGTATATTTCAGAATTACAAGATTAAGCCATTCAGGCATACAACAGCTTTATAAAGTCATGGATATTGTATAATACTGTCATTTTATCATTATTCTTTTTTAGTTGCTGATGTATAGTCACGATGAGCGGATTAGGAGAAAACTCCTTGGATCCACTGGCCCCTGATTCACGAAAACGCAAATTGCCATGTGATACTCCAGGACAAGGGTAGGCAGTGTATTTCCCGATGCTTCACCAAAGGCTCCTCCCCTACCATTATATTTTTGCTTAAAGATAGCATTTCAGCTTTCTGTTATTTATGTTCTCTGGTTAGATTTTTTTTTGGTCTTTGTTTAAATAATATTTTGCTTTGTAGTAAGTAGTATGGCATAGTGATCAGATGGACATCCTTATGATGCAGTAGAATTTTGTTGCTGATTTAGATAGAAGCAAGAATCTTATACTAACACCTTTGATACAGCATGAAGCATTTTTCAGTGGAGGAGGTAGGTAGGAGTTAGGAATAGATAATTAAGATTATCCAAGTGTAAGACTCTTTGAATTCCTGTAGAAAATGTAAGTTGGTATTTTGACAACAATTTTGGGGTTTTATCATTCCTTTCCTGAATGAAGTTTGAAATTTAAAAAATAGAAATCAAATATTTCATTTTATGTAGTGATACTCTAGTCTTTTTAGTATCTGTCAAGGTCAGTGTGACTTGAGTTTTAATGTGATTGTTGCACAGTAAAAAATTATAAACCATAATACCTTGTCATTAATAAGTAGCTAGCATTGTTTTCCTTATTATTTGTTTGTTGTTTTACTGTCTCTGTGAGGTAAACACTATGTATCCTCATTTTCCGGATGAAGAAACTGAGACTAAGTCTGCCCAAGGCCACCAGGCTAATGAAAAGGTGGACTAGAATTTAGGTTTGCCTGAATTTCTACTATATTGTACTACTTCTCCAAGACAAGGTTTTGATCGTTTCTATTGGCTAAATTTAATTTGTTTAGATATGAGGGTAATGGTGTTGTGTAGAGACTTGTTCTGCTCACTGCTCTTTTATGATAGGTATATTCATGACCTCCCTCCTTCTCTCTCAGTCTTACCTACAGTGGTGAAAAGTGGAGACGGGAGCAGGAGAGTAAATATATTGAAGAATTGGCTGAACTGATATCTGCTAATCTTAGTGATATTGACAATTTCAATGTCAAACCAGATAAATGTGCAATTTTAAAGGAAACAGTAAGACAGATACGTCAAATAAAAGAGCAAGGTAATACAAAGTAAGAAAAATACTCAAGTCTTTTCAGAAGAAAACTTGTTAACTGTGTTTATATTTCTCTTTTTGCTTCCTTGTTGCTCATGTATGGACTACTGCTAATTGAATTTAGCCTATGGGACTGGACAAATGAGTTGACCAACTTTACTCTTTGAGAACAGTTAATAGAGAAGTAGATAGAGGCCTGTGTTCTCACCTAGTCAGTCACATGTTAGCTTCCTTTTGGGAAGCCATGGATAGTATGTGTAGTAGCGAAGGAAGATTGAGGGTATCTTCTGCCCTCCTGGGTAAATTGTAAGTTTTAACATTTAAAGATTATAGCACTGTTTTCTTTTCAGAAAATGTTATATATGTGCATATATATGCCCTTGTGTGTGTCTTTGTTCTGGGCACTGTGAAGGTGAAATTGATCTATAACTGGTAGATATGCTATTTGTAGTACTGCCTTTGTCTTTTCAGGAAAAGCTATTTCCAGTGATGATGATGTTCAGAAAGCTGATGTATCCTCTACAGGACAGGGAGTTATTGATAAAGACTCCTTAGGGCCACTTTTACTTCAGGCAAGTATATTATACTTTTTTGAGGAATTTTTAAGACTTAAAAAATACTTTTCTAATGTGCTTAAAAATTGTTTTGTAAGTAGTTTCCTTAAATAGGTTTGATTCATCTGTAGCACCTGTAGCATGTTTCTCTTACTTTACAGCAGGAGTTGGGAATAAGGAGGCTCTTCATAAAGTGCACTTGTTAACTTTTCTTTGTTGTTTCAACTGCTGTTTAACTACTATTAAACTACTGGAGTGGTTTACTCCAACTACTACTTAGTTGATCAACTTAGTTCTTCTTTGTAAATTTTCATTAGGGAGTAGTGTAGTGCCTATAGCTTGACTTGATACCAAGTGGAAAAACAGGAAGTGCTAAGGATGATTTTCTTATTTTTTAAAGCTCCTTTCAAGATGTAATTCTTCAAAAATTAGATTAGACAGTGATTCAGATTTTACGTTGACCGTAGTTCTTTTTTCCCTAATTCTTTTTATTTTTTATAAAATCCTATAGTAATTGCGTTAATGTTAACAGAAGTGGTAAATGATAGCTGATAATTGCAGTGGTTGTTAAATCATTTAACAGTAGTTTTAAAATTTCTCTTTAGTACTAAGTCTGATGTCTTAATTGGCTAAGGCTGCCATAAAAAATATCAGAGATTGGGTGGCTTAAACAACAGATATTTCTTTCTTTTTTAAGAGCAAGAGAGCAGGGGGAAAGGCAGAGGGCGAGGAAGAAAGAATCTTAAGCAGGTGTGGATCCTGATGTGCAGGACTCGATCTCACAACCTTGAGATCTTGACCTGAGCCGAAATCAAGAGTTGGACACTTGGGCGCCTGGGTGGCTCAGTGGGTTAAAGCTTCTGCCGTCAGCTCAGGTCATGATCTCAGGGTCCTGGGATCGAGGCCCACATCGGGCTCTCTGCTCGGCAGTGAGCCTGCTTCCTCCTCTCTATCTGTCTCTCAGCCTACTTGTGATCTCTCTCTTTCTGTGTCAAATAAATAAATAAAATCTTTAAAAAAAAAAAAAAAAAGAGAGTTGGACACTTAATTGACTGAGCCACCCAGGCACTCCCAGGAATTTATTTCTTAAACTTCTGGAGGCTGGAAGTCCAATATCAAGTGTTGGCAGGCTTGGTTTCTCCTGAGACCTCTTTCCTTGGCTTGTAGATGGTTCCCTTTTCTGTATGTCTTCACATGATTTTTTCTCTGTGTATGTGCGTCCCTGGTGTCTCTTTTCTTATATATGAACATCAGTCCTATTTGATTAGAGCCCTATTCTTATGAGGGTTAGGGCTTCAGCATGTGAATTTGGGTGGGGATACAGTTCAGTCGATAATATTATTATTATAATATTAATATTATTAACATATTAACATATTAACAATATGTCAACAATATTAACATATCCTGCTTTTAGGCATTGGATGGTTTCCTGTTTGTGGTGAATCGTGATGGAAACATTGTATTCGTGTCCGAAAACGTCACACAGTATCTGCAATATAAGCAAGAAGACCTGGTTAACACAAGTGTCTACAGTGTCCTGCATGAAGAAGACACAAAGGATTTCCTTAAAAACTTACCGAAATCAACAGGTAGCCTTTTAATGTGTATTTTCTAAATAAGCTAAAAAAAATTATTTTCTTAACCATTTCTTAGAAAATTGAATGTACGTTTTGGGAAGTAAAGTGATCAGACTTGTGCAGAAGGGCAGGTGATTAATACCAAAACTTTCAAATATGATCTCAGTGAATTTAGAATTTGGTACACATTTCATGGGGCCAAAATAGGTAGCAAATTAGAAAATGGTGAGATTTCTGTTGAAATGGAGGTTATTCCAGTATTATATATATTGCCACGGTGAAATATTGTCTGTGTAGAAATTACTATAGAAAACACAGTAATGAGAAAATACAGCTTAAATTTTTGATGATAGTCATAGACTGAATTGCCAGCTTTTTAAAAACTTTTTTCCTTTTGTTTTCCAAAGTTAATGGAGTTGCCTGGACGAATGAGACCCAGAGACAAAAAAGCCATACATTTAATTGCCGTATGCTAATGAAAACACCTCATGATATTCTGGAAGACATAAATGTTGGTCCTGAAATGCGCCAGAGATATGAAACAATGCAGTGCTTTGCCCTGTCTCAGCCACGAGCCATGATGGAGGAAGGGGAAGGTAAGATTGACTACATGTTTGAGATTCTGTCACACAGTGGCCAGATTTGTAGGTCTGTGATTTCCATTGTTGTATTTACTGAATTCCACATCCTTACTTGCCTATTGAATAGACTTGTCCTAAAGTTAAATATAATCCTTACCTGGTTAAATTTTTATTGTAGACTTGCAGTCCTGTATGATCTGTGTAGCACGCCGCATTACTACGGGAGAAAGAGCATTTCCCTCAAACCCTGAGAGCTTTATTACTAGACATGATCTTTCAGGTAAACACTTGGTATATGTGTATGTATACATTTTGTTCATTGGTGAGTTTTTGTAAAAGTCAACTATTTTTACAGCCTGCACTATCATGTAAGTGTCTACACCCACTATAATGAATGCTTTGCATGGATTCTTTCTTTCTTTCTTTCTTTCTTTCTTTCTTTCTTTCTTTCTTTCTTTCTTTCTTTNTCTACACCCACTATAATGAATGCTTTGCATGGATTCTTTCTTTCTTTCTTTTTTTTTTTTTTTAAAGATTTTATTTATTTATTTGACAGACAGAGAGAGAGACACCACAAGTAGGGAGAGAGGCAGACAGAGAAAGAGGAGGAAGCAGGCTCCCCAGTGAGCAGGCAGCCTGACGGGGGGCTCGATCCCNCACCACAAGTAGGGAGAGAGGCAGGCAGAGAAAGAGGAGGAAGCAGGCTCCCCAGTGAGCAGGCAGCCTGACGGGGGGCTCGATCCCAGGACCCTGAGCATGACCTGAGCCAAAGGCAGAGGCTTTAACCCATTGAGCCACCCAGGCGGCCCTGCATGGATTATTTCTTATGTTTCTTATGCAACTCTAAGATTCACTGAGACTTCTGCCATTCGTATTGGGTATATTTGACACTTAAAATCCCTCAAATAAATAAAAAATAAAAGTAGAGGCACCTGGCTCTCTCCAAATAACATTTCAAATCAGAAGTTAATGTTTCTTTCTCTAACTTCAAACCCATTTTTTATAAATAAGTTTTCAAAAACATAGGTAATTTAATGAGAATTCTTGGGAGTAATTCTTAGTATCAACATGAGCTTCAGTTTTTTTTTTTTTAAAAGATTTTATTTATTTATTTGACACAGAGAGAGAGATCACAAGTAGGCAGAGAGGCAGGCAGAGAGAGAGGGGGAAGCAGGCTCCCTGCTGAGCAGAGAGCCTGATATGGGCCTCGATCCCAGGACCCTGAGATCATGACCTGAGCCGAAGGCAGAGGCTTTAACCCACTGAATCACCCAGGCGCCCTGAGCTTCAGCTTTTAAAAAATTTTTAAAAAGATTTTATTTATTTAGTTGAGAGAGAGAAAGTGTTTAGGCAGGGGGACAGCAGAGGGAGAGGGAGAAGCAGGCTCCCTGCTGAGCAGGGAGCCAATGTGGGGCTTGATCCTAGGACCCCAGGATAATGTCCTTAGTTGAAGGCAGATACTTAACCGCCTGAGCCACTGAGGTGCCCCAAGCTTCGGTCTTGGTCTGCCCTTTTTTGACTATGGGAATAAAGAATTAAAGCCAGTATAAGTGATAAGGCACAATGATGAAGTTAAATGTGCTGGCAGTATTATCTGTGTTTATCTTCAGGGTTACTCTCATGATCATCTAACCCTGAATGGTGGTGCCAACGTTTGTCTTCTAGGCACCATCTCAGAGATGTGGAACTAGACCTAGTGACAGATAGGTTGGGTTACTTGTCCAAGATCCTGGCTAATAAGAAAGAATTTGCAGGCTGATGTCAGAGCCTGTACTGTTTGTTTTGTGTCCACCATGTGGACCTGCAATACGTAATTTGTTAAAATGGAGTAGGTTTAAAATAAACATCTAACGTACCTGTAGCTCTTATGTGTGGATATGTGCGTACGTATATATATGTTATGTGTGTACATAACAATATTTTACTGTTAAAAAAAAAAGCCATTTTTGTAGTAATCATTTCATGCCAGGCTCCATTTCCTATCTTGAGGCTGCGTGAGGTTAATTTTCACAGATAAAACGATAGCAAAAAAGTTCTTTGTATTCTTAATTTAATCTGTTAAATATTTAAATAAAAATTTAAACCGATAAATATTTCATATTGGAAAAAGTTTTTCTTTATTTACTTACTTTGAGATATTCAAACCAGTTGACAGGAATTTTTACCTTCTGGAGTGGTTCTTTCTCTGTATCTATTATGACTTGGCAGACTAAGTTTTCTCCCTCAATAACAATATTTCACATATTGTAATAGAAAACACTAAAAAGAAAAAAAAGAATACTAAGTAAAACATCTTTACTCAAGTAGTTTAGTGACTAGAACCTTTAAAATCCTCTCATGAATGTTTTATTATAAAAGCAAGATAGACACACACACCCACCCACCCACCCACCATAAAAGTTAGAAATTACCAAGCAGGAAAATAGTTTCATCTGGGTCCCATCTGAGATCCATATTAGCATAGCTGGTATTTCCCAGGTGCTACCTGTTCTTTCATAGGAGGTTTGTTGCACTCAGCACAATACTTTTTTTGGAGAGGTTTTATTCTCTGTCCCCAATGTAAACTTTTCCTGAGCATCTATTTTGTGTTGTCATCTGGCTCTTGGAGCTAAGCTCAGGGGAGGTGGTTGAGGACAGAACATTCTTATTCTGGGCACAGCGTATAAACATTCACTCTTTTCTGGAATACATTTGTCCCTTTGTAGGTTTCCTACCAGCCCCCCCCCCCCCCCCCCCCC
>LNAC01000191.1:705745-720506 GCA_002007465.1 Ailurus styani
TCGATCCCAGGACCCTGAGATCATGACCTGAGCCGAAAGCAGAGGCTTTATTTAACCCACTGAGCCACCCAGGCGCCCTATTTTGAATTTTTAAAATGTGACTGCAAGATTTTGCAGATCAGCAAGACTCACTTGAAATGCACAACTCTTGAGGCCATCAGAGGCAATTTTGGTCCCTTTGACAAAGTTTTTATGACTGATGTTTTCTGAATATTCCTTATATGGAACATAGCTGGAGCTTTGTCCTCACATCACTCTTTCCTTTGACAATGGGTCAACTACTTTCTTCTTGGCTCCTTTTTAAAAAAAATATTTTTAAATTTATTACTATTATTATTATTATTATTATTTTTTTTTGAAAGAGAGAGAATCTTAAGCAGGCCCCATACCCAGCGTAGAGCCCAGCTCTAGGCTCGATCTCATGACCCTGAAATCAAGACCTGAGCCAAAATCAAGTTGGACGTTTAACAGAGTGAGCCACTCAGGGGCCCCTCTTCTTGGCTCCTTTTTGACACTTTTTGTAAGGTGTTTATTCTTGCCAACTTGCCCTGGTACTGCTCAGAAAGTGTAGAAAAGCCTAGCTGTCCATTTTTTTAAGGACCATCTTCATGAAACCTTTACTTTCATAGCATTTTTAAGTTGTATAAATTTTGTCTCTAGTGTATTTGATGTTAAGCAAAAGTCAGAAACTTCCAGAATTGTAGAAATGAGTATTTGGTTAACCTTCCTGGTTTAGATTTTAAGTTTCCAAAAATGCAGTCACCTCTCAGATGGAAAGAATTGTTCTGCTAGCTGTGTAGGCAGGTATTTTCATAGTTGCAGGGACAGAATGTCTTCAGATGAACAATTTTAGTGGTAGGTGTTGTTTTTTTCCTCTAAGTGAAAATGAACCTAAGGTTATCTGGACACTTCATATTCTGTACATTCAGAAAGTGAAGGGAGTTTTTTGATACTCTTTTATGTTTTGTACAGTAGAACATTTAATGTAAGAGTGTCCTGTAGGACTATGTCCTTAAAAAGAAAAGTTCAGGATATAGCAGAGAAAGTGGAGCAAAGATTTAATGTCTGTTTTATTCTTCAGTGTGAAGCCATGCAGTGTAGCCAGCAAATACTTGTGGGTTGGATTTAAATCTTTATTTTCTGTTTAATAGGAAAAGTTGTCAACATAGATACAAATTCACTGAGATCCTCCATGAGACCCGGCTTTGAAGATATAATCCGAAGGTGTATCCAGAGATTTTTTAGTCTTAATGATGGTCAGTCATGGTCTCAGAAACGTCACTATCAAGAAGGTAAAGAATTTTGAGTTTGATTCTTGGTCTTGTTATTGCGTTTGTGTGTCATAAAGCGTGAAATATATTCATGGCTGTTTTTGCGTGTGGGGTAGGAAAGTGATTCTTGAGCATTCTTCTTTTGCCTGCTTATAATTTTGGTGCAGGTTCAGTCTTTTCACTGGATTTGGAAAATGTGTCACTTGAAGTACATTTCCTTTCTCTCCTCTATTACATGTATCTGTTTTTCCAGTTGTAGTCACTAGTGATGGTGTATCTTTCCCAACAGCTTATATCCATGGCCATGCAGAAACCCCGGTATATCGATTCTCATTGGCCGATGGAACCATAGTGACAGCACAAACCAAAAGCAAACTCTTTCGAAATCCTGTCACAAATGATCGGCATGGCTTTGTCTCAACCCACTTTCTTCAGAGGTAATGAGCGTTTACTCTGTCTCCTCACATTAAATGCAGCAGTGTTCTCAAGATACTTCGTTATTAATCTAAAAAGATTTAACGCGAGAAAGCAGAGACGTTGGATTTGGCGAAGTGAGTTTAGATTCCTGGATTATGAGATGATACACATACCATCTTGTGATGATTGTGAGAGTATATATTTACACACACACACATTTTACTTAAGTAAACACACACACACATTTTACTTATTTTAACATACATGCTGCCGAAGTGAGCACATATTTTTAAGGTTATATTATTATGTGAAAATGAGAATTTGTTCATTAAATTATTACTTTCTGGGAAAGCTGGGCAATGGGAAGGTTAGTAAATAAAAGAACATAAAAAATCTGACTACCTCTATTATGTTTACGTTGCTTCTGACATTGAATTTGAAATTTGAAAGTAGACTTTGAGGAAAAAAAGATGCTCTTGCTAACGGTCAATGAGCAGCACATGGAAGAGCAGGCTATTCATGCGTTAAATATCTTGAATAATTTGCAGTCACCTCCCGGTTTGCCCTTAGAGGTGTGGCAACTGTGGTAAACCCTGCTGCAATCCCAGCGACCTTAGTTTTTGGTCCTTCCCAGTGCCGTGCTCGTGGTCACTCATTTAGATTCTGTGGCATATTAAAAAATATGTTACTGGTTTCATAACTGATCAATATTTAGATTGGAATTGAGGTGAAGTATTGGAATGGTGCCTGGGAAGTTAAGCTCCTAGGCACTTATTTCATCACTAAAAAAAAAATATAAGTGCTTTAATGCATGCCTGTAATATTTTAGTGAAAGTTTGTCCTCTTTCTTTGCAGGGAACAGAATGGGTATAGACAAAACACGAATCCTATTGGACCAGGCATTAGACCTCCAGTGGCCGGATGCAATAATTCGGTAGGCGCCATGAGCATGTCGCCAAACCAAGGTTTACAGATGCTGAGCAACAGGACCTATGGCTTGGCTGACCCCAGCGCCACAGGGCAGATGAGTGGGGCTAGGTACGGGGCTTCTAATCCCATAGCTTCAATGAACCCTGGGCCAGGCATGCAGTCACCATCTTCCTACCAGAACAGCAGCTATGGTCTCAACATGAGTAGCCCCCCACATGGGAGCCCTGGCCTTGGTTCCAACCAGCAGAACATCATGATTTCTCCTCGTAACCGTGGGAGTCCAAAGATGGCCTCACATCAGTTTTCTCCTGTTGCAGGTACTGTATTGGCATTTCCTTTTATTTTTTCTTCCTCAGTAATTCTTCTCTTCTTATTCTATTATAATCCTTGTAAAGTTAGTTTATTTTATATTAGAAACTTTAAAGAGTTCAGTCAGAGCATCCAATAGTCTAATTCTTTCCCTTATCTCTCTCCCAATCCAGGTGTGCACTCTCCCATGGGATCTTCTGGTAATACTGGGAGCCACAGCTTTTCTAGCAGCTCGCTGAGTGCTCTGCAAGCTATCAGTGAGGGTGTGGGGACTTCTCTCTTATCCACCCTGTCTTCACCAGGCCCCAAATTGGATAACTCTCCCAATATGAATATGAGCCAGCCAAATAAAGTGAATAGTCAGGATTCTAAGAGTCCCCTGGGCTTGTATTGTGATCAGAATCCAGTGGAGAGTTCAATGTGTCAGTCAAATAGCAGGGATCACGTCAGTGACAAAGAAAGTAAGGAGAGCACTGTTGAAGGGTCAGAGAATCAGAGGGCTCCTCTGGAAAGCAAAGGTCATAAAAAATTACTACAGTTACTTACCTGTTCTTCTGATGACCGGGGCCATTCCTCCTTGACCAACTCCCCCCTGGATTCAAGTTGTAAAGACTCTTCCATTGGCGTCACCAGCCCCTCTGGGGTCTCTTCTTCAACCTCTGGAGGAGTATCCTCTACATCGAACATGCATGGGTCACTGTTGCAGGAGAAGCACCGGATTCTGCACAAGTTGCTGCAGAATGGGAATTCACCCGCAGAAGTAGCCAAGATTACCGCAGAAGCCACTGGGAAAGACACCAGTGGTACGGTGTCTTGTGTGGAAGGAAATGTCAAGCAGGAGCAACTAAGTCCTAAGAAGAAGGAAAATAATGCCCTTCTTAGATATCTCCTGGACAGGGATGATCCTAGTGATACACTCTCTAAAGAACTGCAGCCCAAAGTGGAAGGAGTGGACAATAAAATGAGTCAGTGCAGCAACTCCACCATTCCTAGCTCAAGTCAAGAGAAGGACTCTAAAATTAAGACAGAAACAAATGAAGAGGTAATTTGTTCTTTCTCTGTTCCAGCTTAGGCATTGTGTTTAATCATTGCATTTCTTTGTTAGAAAGACCATGTGTTACATGCAAAATCTTATCTTCTATTTTAGGTTTATGTAATGGAAGTTACTCTTGAACTGTCATTTCTTTATAATTTTTGGGGCATCAGTAATGTATTATGATGCAGTTTGGAAATACCAGATGTGTGTGTTTTAAAGTGTGACTGACTCCTACCAGTTGGTAGCCAATCTGAAAATTTTCATGGAGGTTTTTATTATTGGAATGAGCATACTGAGTCTTTTAAAGGGATAGTAGAGAGAAACTGGAAAAAACTGTATTAAGTAACAAGTTTTTATGTACCTACAATCAAGTTTCGTACTGTACGTGATCTCATTCTATGTAAGGGTTTTCCAAACTCTGCTTAAGGAACACTCTTCTGGGAGACTTCATTATACATCTGAGAAAATTAAAGTCTTGGGGAAGTCTTACTGTTATGATGTCTGTTTAATTTTGTTTAAGCTCTCCAAATTTGTGGACTAAGACCCCTTTTAAAACCATGTCTGTGAGTCTCTTATTGAATGTCAGCTTGTTGCCTTTATTATTAATTACACTTGTTTTCCAAAGATAGGTGTAGAGGGAGACCTCTCTTTCAGCTAATGATCCTGAGTAACATTAGCTGGAAAATATCCTACAGTTTGAGAATTAAAGTTCTAGTGCAGATTAAAAATATGCCCCTTTGAAAGGACTTCCAAACCGAGAGAATTTATTTCAGTATACTGATCGATAAGTTTCAAGGAAGAAGATTTGGGGTAGGGTTTTAAGAAGCCAGACTTTTAAGTTGGGCATTATCATTTCAGGTAACCATTGTATTTTACTCATTCCCATTTCATTTGTGTTCTGATGAATGTGTTTATACCTGTGTATCTAGTAATGTTAATTAAAAAGAAAAATTAACACAGGTTAATTAATTTTTTCCCCCCAGGGATCTGGAGACTTGGATAATCTAGATGCTATTCTTGGTGATCTGACTAGTTCTGACTTTTATAATAATTCTGTATCCACAAATGGTAGTAATCTGGGAACCAAGCAACAGATGTTTCAAGGAACTAATTCTCTGGGTAAGAAAGGGAGGGAACAATGAAACAATATGAAACCAGAGAGGAAGACTTAAGAGATTCCTGGTCTCAAGAAACAAACTGAGGGTTGCTGGAGTGTGGAGAAGGATGGGAGGGATGGGGTGGTGGGGTAATGGACCTTGGGGAGGGTATGTGCTATGGTGAGTGCTGTGAATTGTGTAAGACTGATGAATCACAGACCCAAACCCCTGAAACAAATAATACATTATATGTTAATAAAAAAAATAAGTTTCTGTACATTTGTATGTACAGTTACCCCTTGAACAATACTGGTTTGAACTGCATGTGTTCAGTTACACACATGGGTTTTTTCACAATTAAAAGCCAAACAAAACGCAAGGCTTGAACTTGCAAACCCTTGAGATCAGAGCTGAGCTGAAGAGTTGGATTCTTAACTGGCTGGGCCACCCAGGCACCCCTCTCATGATTTTCTTGATTTCTCTAGTTTATTTTAAAAATATAGTATATTATATATGTAACATACAAAATGTGTGTTAATTGACTTACCAATAAGTCTTTTGGTCAGAATAGGCTATTAGTAGTTAAGTTTTGGGGGTCAGTAGTTATATGGATTTTTGGCTGTGTTGGGAGCTCAGTGCTCCTAACCCTGTGGTGTTCAAGGGTCAGCTGTACTCTTGCAATAAGATAGGAATCTAGTTAGCATTTTTAACTTCCAAATGCATATCATGCCTCTCAGGTTTTTTTTTTTTTCTTTATAATTCGTAGTGCATATGTTTTAAAAAGTTTTTGGACATTTTCCTGTTTTTAAAATTTCCTGTTTCTGATTAACATGCCAGTAATCATGGAACTTCTAGGAAAATGTTCATTTTGGTTGCTCCAGATGAGTAGTAGCTACCAGAGCATATATTTTTGTTTGGCACAGAGACTTAAATTAAAAAGCAGCTGTAACTCGTAGATCAAAACTTTTCCTGTGACACTTGTGGAGCCTTGTCATTTAGGTATGAGACTTCTTTTAGTGTTTGCTGATTTTCCCCTAGCCGCTCTTCCACAGCTGTGTGGTTTCCTCATTCATCAGTTTAAGAAGGGTATAGTACAGGTATTGATTGAACAAGAAAAATTCACAATTACCAGGAATGGTGGTTACTCATTTTCAGTGGTACTATTTTCTAAACTGAAATGGGTAGTCTGATCAGTCAAATAGGCTGGGGAAAGAAAAACGTTAGGGGGAGATTTCACATTTCATTCTTTGTTTGATTAGAAGGCAACTTATCTAGTTAAATTTAATTAAAAAATTTTAAACAAAACTGAATTAAGTACCTATAGGGAAGAACCTCTAGGAGTTTGAACATTGATGACATTTTCAATATTAAGTGAAGTAGAATATGAATGACTGTGTCAGGCTGTGGAACAGTGCCCAGTACATCAGCCAACACTGGGATTCTTGTTTCTACTCTATTTGGAATATGAGGCTTTTTTTTTCTTTTGTACTTAGTGTTTATTTTAGTAGGGAGGATGTTCTTGTGTGGTTGGTATTGGTATTTATGTGTTGTGCTTGATTACTTAGGTACTGAATCATCAGAGAATTGTTATGTATTGTGCATTCGTGTTTCAACAGGTTTGAGGAGTCCACAGTCTGTGCAGGCCATTCGTCCCCCGTATAACCGAGCGGTGTCTCTGGATAGCCCTGTTTCTGTTGGCTCAAGTCCTCCAGTAAAGAATATCAGCGCTTTCCCCATGTTACCAAAGCAGCCCATGTTGGGTGGGAATCCAAGAATGATGGATAGTCAGGAAAATTATGGCTCAACCATGGGTATGTTATTTCTAATCAGTACTTATGAATGAAATTTTCTTTTGGGTAAAGCAAATTTAAAACACTTAAGACCATTTAAATAATTGGGATTAAATAATAGGTTTTTGAATAACAGTAGCATAATATTTCTGTCATGAGTTTCCTTAATTTATTCTACATCTTGGTTATTTTAAACTTTCAAGGAAGCTAGTTGAATCCGTGGCAGTAGTTGCCTATTAAAAATCTCTTGAAAAATAAATGTCTTAATAGTTGGCCAGCCCTATTAGGGTTTGCCATCCCTATAGGATGACAAAGCACTCTTTTTGTCAAGTTGGTGTGTAATGACTGTACTTATATAAGAAGGATTTTACTATAATATGGGAAAGACATGATCATTTCTACCTGTTTCAGGTGGACCAAACAGAAATGTGACTGTGAATCAGACTCCTTCCTCAGGAGACTGGGGCTTACCAAACTCAAAGGCCAGTAGAATGGAACATATGAGTGCAAACTCCATGGGAAGACCCGGAGGAGATTATAGTGCTTCTTTACCCAGGCCTGCAGTGGGCGGCTCGATGCCCACCTTGCCTCTCAGGGCCACTAGCATCCCAGGGGCGAGACCAGTGTTGCAGCAGCAGCAGCAGCAGCAGCAACAGCAACAGCAGCAGCAGATACTTCAAATGCGTAAGCATCCCCTTCATAAAAAAAGAAAATTAGATGATTTAGGGTAATTTTTGCTGTTGCCTTCTTTGAAAATGTATCCCTTATTTTTCTTCCACCAGGGCCTGGTGAAATGCCCATGGGAATGGGGGTCAGTCCGTATGGCCAGACAGCACCGTCTAACCAGCCGGGTTCCTGGTCAGATGGCATGTTGTCCATGGAACAGGGCCCTCATGGGACTCAAAATAGGTGGGGCTGTGTTATGTTACTCTGTAGAAAATGTTGGCATTGGATTATCTAGAAAAGGGTCAGAACACAGGAGCAAATATGACAGAGAATGAAGAAAAGTCACTGTGATTAAGGTGCTTGGCTGCCATCTGGGCGTTTCTTGTCTGACTGTGTAAAAATTGAAGCGAGGCAGCAAGCCAGCGAGGGAGGAGACTGCTTTATTGTTTAGCTATCAGGACTGGTGAGTGGTCCAACTGGAGAGGATAAATTACCACCAGTTTGAGAAGATAAATGGTGTGTTCAGAGGGTGAGCCTCAGTTTTCTGGGAGATTAATTTCTAAGGATTTGATCATTCTTTTCTAAAATTATTTAAAACATTTCAAGGATGATGGTGAAAGCAAACTGTAGCACTTTTTTTGTGAAAGAAAGATGTGGATTATGTCTGTATTTCATATTTATTTAGGTGGATCAGTAACTCATTTGCATGAAAGAAGCCACCTGTCAATGTCAAGTCTAACTTGAATTCGATAATAGATTAAGCAAAGAAAAAATGAATTGATCTCTTGAATAGGCAGTGGTGTAGCTGTATGAGTTTATTAGCTTGAGTGCTTCTCTATTCTGTGGAGAACAAACAGTCTCATTACGGAATTTTTTCTGAGGGAGAATGAGTATCTAGTTCCATGTCCTTCTAATATGTTGGAGGACTGTGGCACCTTACTGTGGGTGTATGGCGTGTGTATTATACTTGTCAACACATGAGCTCTGTGGGTAGAGGATAACAAAAAGTTATTTTGGCAGGTCCCAGGCTCAGTTTGCTGATGGTTCGACATTTCTGTGTGTGTGTGTGTGTGTGTTTTTTCTTCCTGGTCCTTTGTTGATCAAGTTAACAAATACTGTATGATCTTGAAAATAGCACCCTATCCCATCTCCCTCCGTGTCTGCTATCCCCAAATGTCTAGGGGATCTAGTAATTACTTTTTGGTGGTGGGACTGTAAATTAGGTATGTGTACGCTACATGTGGTGGTTGTAAGATGGCCTGACTCAGTTTAAAACTGTGGGCCTTCAATTTAAGTTGGTGCCATTTGCTCTTCTCTGTTACTTGATTTATTATTTGTATTTGTCATATATAAGTTATTACTGCATATTAAAGTGTGTGTGTGTGTGTGTGTGTTGGAGGAAGAGCAACATTGACATTGATTGCAAATCTCTTTTTAGGCCACTTCTTAGGAATTCCCTGGATGATCTCCTTGGGCCACCTTCTAACCTAGAAGGGCAGAGTGATGAAAGAGCATTGTTGGACCAGCTACACACTCTCTTGAGCAACACAGATGCCACAGGCTTGGAAGAAATTGACAGAGCTTTGGGCATCCCTGAACTTGTAAATCAAGTAGGTGGCATTAACACAGAAATGGAGGTGTGTATGTGCACACTCTCAAACATGCATGTGTGTGTGCACATCCATGAAGCCATGCACGTGAATGCTTGTCTGTGTATCTTTCCTGTTATTTGAGTTACATCACTACATTCATGGAGGCCAGTATTACATTTAGAAATCATACTGCCAGCAGCCTACTGTTTTGTAAAGCTGTCCAATTTTAGGCAGCTATAGAAATGATCTAGTAATACTAATATGCAGTTTTAAAAATGTTGCTTTTTATACATGTTAGTTGAATCCTCATTTTTATAATGAACTCTTTTTACTCCCTGGCCAAGGAGTGTATGTATACTCTGAGGAGACAAGCTTTTTTTGTGTCAAACAAAACCCCTTTACAGTAGTGAACATGAACATCTCAGCGGTAGCATCTCTCATTCCCAGTTACCTGTGTAGCCTTACGAAAATCTGTCATTCACAAACCTGTGTTTTTGAAATGGATACATTTCATAGTGGCTGTCCTCATTTAAAGAACCGTGTATGGGGGAAGTGTATAGATAGGCGTACTCGGTGATAATTAGGCAAGATTCTCAGGGGGTCACACAAAGGATCATACTCCTCTGCAGCAAACACTGTCACCGAAGTTAGTAAACGGCAGGTGGGAAATGTAGAGCAGTGATGATCTACGTCTCTGGTGATACCATTTTCATGCCCTTGGCACTAGAGAACGCATCTCACCTGGCTGAGGGTGAATGTGAGGGCTACACAGACACTGGTAAGCTTGAACTGCCCCTTATAATTTAAGCTGGAAAGAGCTTTCTCTGTTCTAATGATAAAATAGTTAATGGTCATTATGTAAAATCTGACAATGACCCCCCCCCCCAAAAAAGTACATATTAAAAAAGTTAAAAATCCTCTGTAATCTTGGTACAAAGAATCATTAGTAACTTTTGAGTATATATTTTTTAAGAAAAGGGGGAGCAGACTTTAAAAGCACTTTGGTAACCTGTTTTACTTATGAAAGTCATCCTTAGTCATCTTTTTAAAATTTTTATTTTTTTTCATTTTTTAAAGTAATCTCTATGCCCAGCATGGGGCTCCAACTCACAAACCCAAGATCAAGAGCCACAGACTTCACCAACTGGGCCAGCCAGGTGCCCCTCAGTCATCTTTTTTATTTACTATATACATCTTAAATTTTCATAGGCATATAGTATCTATTATATGGAACACAGTTTACTTAACCAGTGCTCTACTGATGAAAATTTAAATTGTTTCTAAGTAATTATCATAAACAATTCTATGAATTACTCCCATCTTATTCACTTAGTTTTTCTTACCTACAGTCTGAGAGAAAGGTTGATTGGTTTAGAGAGTGCATCTTTTAGAGGTTTTGCAGGTGGTTTTCGTGAAGGACCATACAGCTGCTTTGCTGCACAGAGGCTGACGATTGGAGTTCCTTACCCTCACAAACACTGTGCTGTGGCCTAGCTAGACGAAAGATACACAGCGTGGATAAGCAAGTGATGAAACAAATACTGACATGATTATTCTTTTAAATCTTTTCCAATCTGATTGGCGACAAAGGTGCTTGTTTTATTTTTTAATTTTATTTTTTTATTCATTCATTCATTTACTTATTTTTAAAGATTTATTTATTTATTTGACAGAGAGAGAGAGAGAGACAGTGAGAGAGGGAACACAAGTGGGAGGAGTGGGAGAGAGAGAAGCAGGCTTCCGGCAGAGCATCAAGCCTGAAGTGGGGCTCGATCCCAGGACGCTGGGATCATGACCTGAGCTAAAGGCAGACGCTTAATGACTGAGCCACCCAGGTGCCCCTATTTTTATTTTTTTAAATGATTTTATATTTAGGTAACCTCTTATATCAATGTGGGGCTCGAATGCACAACCCCAAGATGAAGAGTCATGTGCTCTTCTGATTGAGCCAGCCAGGTGTCCAGAGATGCTTGTGTGTATGTATGTGTGGTTTTTTGTTTGTTTTGTTTTTGTTTTTGTTTTTCCAAGAGGGAGAGAGAAGGAGGCTGGGAGGAGCAAAGGGAGAGGGAGAGAGAATATTAAGCAGGCTCCATGCCTAGTTCAGAGCCCAATGTGGGGCTTGATCTCACTACCCTGAGATCATGACCTGAGCCAAAACCGAGTCGGAGGCTTAACCGACTGAGCCACCCAGGTGCCCAAAGATGCTTGTTTTAAATTGTATTTTATTGATTTGCAAGATTGAACATATTTTATGTTTTTTGGTCATTTATATGTGTTTTTATTTTTTAAAACTTTTTAAAGAGATTTTATTTATTTATTTGGCAGAGAGAAAGAGCACAAGTAGGCAGAGCAGCAGGCAGAGGGAGAGGGAGAAGAGGCTCTCCACCGAGTAGAGAGCCTGATGCGGGGCTTGATCCCAGGACCTTGGGATCATGACCTGAGCCGAAGGCAGTGGCTTAACCGACTGAGCCACTTAGGTGCCCCATATGTGTTTTTAAAATAGTTTTCTGGTGGGGTTTTTGTTTATTTGCTGGTGGGGTTTTTGTTTATTTGCAACAGTACTGTATGTAAGTTTACATATTGACTTGTTGATTTTTTTTCATTTAATAAATATTTGTCGGGCGCCTGGGTGGCTCAGTGGGTTAAAGCCGCTGCCTTCGGCTCAGGTCATGATCCCAGGGTCCTGGGATCGAGGCCCACATCGGGCTCTCTGCTCAGCGGGGAGCCTGCTTCCCCCTCTCTCTGCCTGCCTCTCTGCCTCCTTGTGATCTCTCTCCCTCTGTGAAATAAATAAATAAAATCTTTAAAAAAAAAA
Organism: Ailurus styani; assembly: GCA_002007465.1. NCBI lineage: Eukaryota > Metazoa > Chordata > Mammalia > Carnivora > Ailuridae > Ailurus > Ailurus styani. The sequence continues at coordinate 717,669 of LNAC01000191.1, forward strand.
AAAAAATAAATATTTGTCTTCTGTATCCCAGTTAGACTTTTTTTAGAGGCAGAGCGGCAGTAGTGAACAGACTAGTTTCTGCTCCCAAAGCTTACATTGCCCTGGAGCATCAGGCAAGGAGTCACCCGGATGGAGACAGACATAGTGTGGTAGAGATCAGCAGGAAGGGGCTCTGTCCTAAAAGGACCTTTTCTTAGGGTGGGGGGTGGGGGGGATGTCATCATTTTTCTCTCATTCTCTAAATTATTTTCTCTAAAATAATTTCTTCTATTGAGCTGTGATTTGACGGCTGTGTACTTGTCTAATATATTTGAATAGTTTTCCCAGTTTTTTTTTTAGTGGGGACTTGTTATAGTTTTATTCTTTAGTTTAAAAGTGTTTGTGTTTTCAAGTCTGGGATGATGAGATGAAGAATTACTGGGGATTGGGGTGAGTGGTCAGGAAGCTTTTTTTGGGGAGATAACATGTAAGTTGACGTTTGAAGGATGAGATGGAGTCAGCTTGGCAAACAGCTAGGGGAAGAATGTTCAGAAGAGGTACAGCTAACTCAAAGTCCTCAGGGGGAAGGGGGTTCTAACAAGTGATTGAAAGTCTGTGAGAGCAGAGAGGGGTTTCTATGAGACGATGTTGGAGAAGTAAACAGAAGCTGGTTCCACAAACCATCTTATGGAGTCTGGAGTTTTTCTGCTCTATTGAGAAGCCATGGAAGATTTTAAGCAGGGTAGTGATGAGACTTGCTTTCCTTTTTTGTTATAGTTAATTTTTATTTTTAGCCAAAAATCAATTTGTAACTGTGTTTGTAGCTATAAAATGGTACAAAAATAGACTTTTTGAAGAATCACATGCATTTGCCCCACTCAGAGATAGTGAAACTCGACTCTTTATTTATTTTGGAAATATTTCTAAGTACTATGTATATGCAGCTAGTCTTCATCAACCTCAGTCTGTATCTGTTGATTTCCCGATACAGTACTTGACTGTGGATTCGTAGTCCCTTGTCTGAAAACCTTGGGATCAGGTGTAACTCTGGAATTCAGGAATTTTTGGATTTAGAAAGGTAAAATGGTGCGTGTATGCCATTTATTCTGTGATACCCCTGGTGGAGTTTTGAGCAATACTGTTGTTTTAGGCAGTAGCCTATCACCAAACATGCTAATTCTCTTATAGCCAAATATATAAAAGGTCACACTGAGTGGACATATAGAGATTATTGCTTCATAAAAGTTCGGGTCAAGTTTTGCTATTAAATACATTTAGAGCTGATGAAAAGTTGTGTTGCCTTTTTTAGAGCTTCTTTGGGTTTTTTTTTGAATTTCAGATAAAAAAAATTGTGGATCTGTATTTATACCCTCTTCCCTTCAGTATGTACACTCATACCCATACTCACTACATACTCAGGAGCGTGTGCTTTCTTTACCCCGGTATAATTATTTCTTTTGTTGTTAAATAGGTGGTCACTATTATTTTGGCTCGTTGAGTCAGGCACAATTTGTATAGGTTTTTGGTTTTTGTTTGTCTGATTTTGAGTTAACTGCCTTCTTTTTTAATTTGTTTTTTACACATTTAATACTAATCCTCTCCAGATACTCCATTGAAAATAAAAAATTTCTCTTCAGTTTTTCTATGTTCAGACGCATTAGGTAATTCCTCAGTTCCTACCTTCCCTCTTGTGGTTCTCTGTTACTCTGCTTTATTCTGTCTTGAGAGGCAGGTCTAGACTCTTCTCTGTTGCATCTCCCAGCTCCCTGGTCCCAAGTGGCTTTCCTTCTTGCTTTATTCCTTTGTTTTGTTCAAACACAGTTTCTGTTAACTTCTCCGTCTTTACTGCCTGACATTAAGTGTTTTGGGCCCTTGCGTGTCTGAAAATAACTTTATTCCACCCCCTGTATGTCTGGCTTTGTATTAAATTTTGGGTTGAAAATAATTTCCTCTTAGAATTTCAAAAGAATTGTTCCACAGCTTTTTGGCATCCAGTGTTGCCATGGACTCACATTTCAGCCTGATTCCTCCTCTTTCGTGTGTGAATTTCAGCCTGATTCCTCCTCTTTCGTGTGTGACCTGTTGGTTGTCTCTGGAATTATTCAGGAACTTTTCCCCTCTGAAGTTGCATGAAACCTCATCATGGTGTGGGTCTCGTCTCATTCATTCTGCTCTACGTCAGATGCACAGAGACTCCTTTTGGTTTTGGGGGATTTTTGTGAATTGTTTCTCTTCTCTCTCTCTCTCTCTCTCTCTCTTAACATATAATGTATCATTTCTTTCAGGGGTACAGATCTTTGATTCATCAGTCTTACACAATTCACAGCACTCACCATAGCACATACCCTCCTCCCTAGTGTCCATCACCCAGCCACCCCATGCCTACCACCCGCCTCTACTCCAGCAACCCTCAGTTTGTTTCCTGAGATTAAGAGTCTCTTATGGTTTGTCTCCCTCTCTGGTTTCATACTGTTTCATTTTTCCCTCTCTTCCCCTATGATCCTCTGTCTTGTTTCTCAAATTCCTCATATCAGTGAGATCATATGATACTTGTCTTTCTCTGATTGACTTATTTCGCTTAGCATACTACCCTCATCTCTCCTCTTTTCTTTTTAACTAGTGAGTTTTAATTGCATTTATTGGTAATGGAGCTGAATATTTTTTTCTTTAAAAAATTTTTTTAGGGTTGACTATTTCTAAAGCTTATCAGACATGTCATTTGGTATCATTTCTTTAATCATTTTATCTCTTCTTTATTTTCTTATCTCTTTGGGGTGTCTATTGACATGTTGGGTATTAAATTGAGTGTGTTTTTTTCATATCTATTTTCTTTGTTTCTTTTTTTTTTTTTTTTTTTTT
>LNAC01000191.1:720653-739101 GCA_002007465.1 Ailurus styani
GATGCGGGCCTCGATCCCAGGACCCTGAGATCATGACCTGAGCCGAAGGCAGAGGCTTTAACCCACTGAGCCACCCAGGCGCCCTATTTTCTTTGTTTCTAAGTTACTTTTTATTTGTTTGTGTCCCTTTCATGTTGGAAGCTTTCACCATCACATATCTTGCAATCCTTGACTATCTTTTTATGTTTAAGTGTGATGTATTAAAAAGAATCAGTCTTCACTGAGAGTGTTTGGTGGGGTGCTGGCCCTTTTCAGGACTCCCCAAGTTGCAGTATGTAGAGCTGTTACCACCTCCTCTTCTACTCACACTGTATAGTTTTCCTTACCTGCGAATTTTTAATGACCTGGTTGCATTTTGGGAGCTGCGCTGGGCAGGTAAGTTGATGATCCCATAGTGCTAAGATATAAAATTATAAAATATAAAAATTTTACTAGAAACTATGAATAAGATTTCTTGTTTTCAGCTTCTGCCTGCTCTTACCCTCTGCTCAGCTTGGTGTCCCAGAATTGAGGTAGCTGTGGGAGTAGGCAGAAGGGATAGCTACATGGCTGTGCGGAATTGGGGAGCAGCTTAGGGACTGGGAGGTAGCTGCTCCCTTGCATTCTACTCAGATTCCTAACCAGCTGCATTTAAGCACTTTTCTGGACCCTCTGCGGAGCCCAATGGCTCCGCGGGAAACATTTGCTCATGTCTTGTGTGTGTTTTCCTCTATAGGCACGTGGGTCTCAGCTTCTCTATGTTCTTGAGTTGGTTATTCCTCTCTTTTTCTGTCTTGCAAATGCTTGTTGAAATACCTTGTTGCTGGGCACCTGGGTGGCTCAGTTGGTTAAGTGACTGCCTTTGGCTCTGGTCATGATCTCAGGGTCCTGGGATTGAGCTCCACATTGGGCTCCCTGCTCAGTGGGGAGCCTGCTTCTCCCTCCTCCATTCCCCCTGCTTGTACTCTCTTTTTCTCTGTCAAATAAATAAAATCTTAAAAAAAATACCTTGTTGCCTTTCTTATTCTCATTATTTTGTGGATAGATACTACTTTTTAAATTCTTAGCTATTTAGTAGAGTTAGCAAAAGAAAGGAGGTAAATAAATATGTATGATTAATCCATGTTTAACTTACAGTATGATTTACTTTATAGAAAGAGATTGCAGATTCCTGTCTGGAGAAGGGAATTGGAATGATGGGACAGAGCAGATGCATAGAACCAGTTACTACAAGAATCCAAGAAAGTGTCTTGGAGAGGGTCACAGCAGTGGAATGGAAGAAGGGAAGGCTGTGCGATGTCATATGGAAGAAAAACTGACAGGACTCAGTGGACCATGTGTGCATGTGTGCACACACACACACGCTTGGAAAGGGAGAATGTGAGGAATCCAGATTGCTGGCTTTAGTTCTGGGCACATGGTGTTGCCATGTTGCCATGAGGGAGGATTGGAGGAGAATCAAGAGTCTTGGGGGAGGGGGTGTTGGGAATCATGACTTGTGTTTCCTACGAGTGAAGTCTGAAAGGCTGGTGACGTCCAGGTGAAGTTGTTAAGTAGGCATTGGCGTGAGCAGAGTCGGAACTCTGAGACACTTGAGGTGGAGACGAGTTCGACCGTTGTCATTAGTCGATGAGCAGACCAGAGTAGAAAGTGTAGTGAGAGAAAAGAAGCAGCCTAGGACTGAACCCTGATGAATGCTTACCATGCCTCTGAGGAGAGGTCAGGGAGGTGGGGAAATTGAGAGTGGGGTCACTGTCAGCTCTTCCCTTCTTCAGAATCTTTGTTCTCACTTTTGTTCTGTCCAACTGGTGTTGGACTTTATTGTGTACGTACCCTTTGCGTGTAGAGAAGTGATGCCAGGCACACAGCAGGCACTTGATAATACTTGTTGAATGAATGAATTTCTTAACAATCCCTCCAGCCATACATAGAGTAGTGGATGGCCACCTTTGGGTTTTGTTTGTACAACTGTAATATGCTTTGGGGGATAGGAGTTTATGTTGATTTCCCCGGTCCCTACCAAAATAACCTCTAATCACAATCAGAATATTCCTGTACTAATTATATGAGAATTAATTGATCACAATTTTAATTCGTTTTTTTGTACTTGGCTTTGGAGGTCTGTGTTACAGAAATCTGGTCTGGAACAAAGAGCATCTCTCCAGGAACTCTTGTCTTTGTGAGACTCTGCTAGGCAACAGAACACATTTGTGAAAACGTGTGTCATGGTCTATGTTCTCATGGAACTTCAGACAATAAACTTGATTTTGCTTTTGGATTTCTGTGGCATCCTTGCTTACATATATTGCCTTTATTTTTTACCTTCCTTGGAGCATTTGATTTCTCTTGCTTTCCACATGTACTTTACTGTTCATTTATATGTTTGATGTTTAAGGGACAAGCTTTGGAGTCCAAACAGGATGCTTTCCAGGGCCAAGAAGCGGCAGTAATGATGGATCAGAAGGCGGCATTATATGGGCAGACGTACCCAGCCCAGGGGCCTCCAATGCAAGGAGGCTTTAATCTTCAGGGACAGTCACCATCTTTTAACTCCATGATGAATCCGATGAACCAGCAAGGCAATTTTCCTCTCCAAGGAATGCACCCAAGGGCCAACATCATGAGGCCTCGGACCAACACCCCCAAGCAGCTCCGGATGCAGCTCCAGCAGAGGCTGCAGGGCCAGCAGGTGAGCAGCCCTGAGCTGACTCAGCCAGACACGCCTTCCCTCTGGCCGAGTGCTCTTTGCTTGATTGTGAGGCTTTGTTCTTCAGGGCTCTTGCCACTGGCTCTCTAGCCCTTGTCAGCTCACCGTCTTCTGTTTTGACTTTTGTGCAACATTTTGTTTGTACAGGTGGTTCCTTCTGAGGGAGTGGTCCTGGTGGAATTGGTCAGGTCCTCCTTACCTGTGGATAAGATTATTCTGTCATACAGGTTAAAAAGTGAAAAATGTCCAAGGGGATGGCAGTTGGGTGAGAAAAGAATTTCTTGATGGCTTGGAGGTAGATGATTTCTATTTTTAAAAAAGTCCTTAATCTTAGTACCAGATACTTAAACCTTACTGATTTGAACATTCTTTTAATGGAACCTCTGCTTTCTAGATGTTTTATAAAGCTTGAGCTCTCTTAATATTCTAAACTAAGAGCTCCCCTCCCCCCCTTCTTAAAGATTTTATTTATTTATTTGACAGGGAGGAGAGAGCAAGAGCAGGAACACAAGCAGGGGGAGTGGGAGAGGGAAAGCAGGCTTCCCACCAATCAGGGAGCCCAGTGCCGGGCTTGATCCTAGGATCCTGGGATCATGACGGGAGCTGAAGGCAGATGCTTAACCATCTGAGCCACCCAGGCACCCCAGGAGTTCTCTTTTTTATTTTCTTAATCTCCAGCACATCTTTTAAAATTTAATTATTTATATTATTTATGTCTTGGGTGTGCTGAGTTATTAAATGTGGCAGAACTGAACCATATAAGCCGATGAGTGAGTGGTTGTCAGGTGCAGTGAGCCAGAGACTCTTCTAGGGTATTAATATTGTGAAGTCAGTGTAGGTACTCGGGAAAGCTGTGTTAGTATGCTCATGGTATCATTTTACTTTCTACCTTTTTTCTTTTTTTAACAAAGATACTTTTAATACTTTGGGGTGAGCCCCACAGGAATAAAAAACACTGGGAAGGGGTAACTCCCTCACTCCCATGCGTGGCCCAGGGGGAGAGAAGCTACCTGAGGGGAAGGAAGCATAAAAGGGACCCGCTGCAGACTCAGGGCAAAGGGAAGGCCATTGGTGTCGGGACTTGTGAGCGCTACAGGAGAAAACGCGAGCGTGGTGGGACTGGCTCCAGGCACACAGGCCAAGGGCAAGAGGGTTGGACACGAAGCTACAAAGCTACTTGGGTTCCTCTTTCTTCTCGTTTGCCTTTTTCTGCTCCTGCTGCATGATCTCCGAGTCCCTCTGCTTGCGGGCGGCTGCAGAAAGCCTGTCATCTCGGCGCTTTCCCTTAACCGAGTCGCTCTGCTTTTTCGTATTCTTCTGGCGGGCGAGCTCACGCCGGTGGCCGCGGGCCATGGCGACGGCACGGCTCCGGCCTGCCTCCATTGCGTCCCCGCGTTCTGTCCCTTACCACTTCTTTCTACCGAAGTTACGTAGGAATAGTTAACAGAAGAGGTAGTTTATTTAGTGTTGGTCTGAGCAAGTTAAAGCTATTTCGCTAATGGCCTAAATAATCCCAGAGAAAATCTGACTTTATGAATCCTTTGAGTTTCTTTTGAAGCTACTCTTCAAATCTGAAAGAAGATATTCTTTCAGTATCTGAAGTATCTGAAGATACTCTGAAGATTTGTATTTTTACTTTCCTCCTGATGCTAAACAATAAAGCTTCATATGCTTGCCAAGGACTTTTCAGCCTGAACTTTTTTCTTTCTTTCTTTCTTTTTTTTTTAATATTTCATTTGTTTTTTTAAAGTAACCTCTGTACCCATCTTGGGGCTTGAACTCACAACGCTGAGTTAAAGAGTTGCATGCTCCAGCGAAGTGTGGAAGTGTACTGGTTTAGTGTAGATGTGACTTAACTAGGTTAATGTGTTGGAAGTAGCATCATGGCCTTACTGGGCGGTGCTGAGGATTTGGAAAGCTGTTTGGGGCTCACTGGTGTGCTCCACTCGCATCCTAACCAACCCGTCTCTCCCCAGTTTTTGAATCAGAGCCGGCAGGCACTGGAGATGAAAATGGACAGCCCCACTGCTGGGAGTGCTGCCGTGATGAGGCCCATGATGCAGCCCCAGGTCACCTCCCAGGTGAGGAAAGTGAGCCTGTCCGTGGTCAATGCCGTGCGTCCTGCGCAGGGCCTGCCTGATCTGTACTTGGCCCTCAGTAAATGTATGTCAAAACATGGCAGTTCCCAGTTCCTTGTGTAAGAAACCATCTGTGCTCTCTCACACCCCTTCTTACATTCTTCTCTCGCTGGTGATGAGGAAGAATCAGGAGGGGAGGCTCTTTTATAAAAACCATGGATTCGTGTTTTTAAATTCCCTTTGTGATTATTTTCTGTGTGGTGAAAATACCTGACACTTTTTTGGGATTTAAAATAATAAATCTAGAAATTTTCTTTGTTTCTGGATTATGAAACCATATGCTCATTGGGTAAAATATGAGATTAGAAGAAGAAAAAAAGTAAATACATAATCTCACTATCAAGGACTATCTCTGAGATGACTTGTTTCCCATAGTGGGAAGGGTGATGTTCAGGTTCTCTGTACCTCCAGCCCAAGGAGGAGACTGTACTAAGGTTTTTTCTTGATGTGCACGAGGCAGGTGACCACACAGAAGTCCTTTACTGTGGTTGGAAGACTGTTGATAATGATTGTAAAAAACAACGAAGAAAACAACCCACTGCGAAAGGCCCAGTACTTGCTGTCTTAGGCCTGGCTTGGAAATACTTTGATAATCTGACATCTTGAATAAACTGAGATAGGATGCCCTCCAGAAAGATAAAAGTTGCTTTTTGCAGTTGCTTTCTCCCAGCTGACAGGGCCCAAGTCAGTTTTTTTTGGTTCTATGCTTTCATCATGGTACCTCCTGAACTTACAGACAGCTGCTCCTAACCCTTCCTTGTTTCAAAAGCTTTAAGAGACTGTGCAGGCCCTTCTGGGGTAGACTCCTGTTTATCTGAGTATAACCCCATTCTTTTGGGGGATGCTCCCTTGTCCCTCTCCTCTTACCACACTCTTAGTGCTGTCCTTTTCCTTCTTGTAGCTTTATTTCATAGTTTCGGAAAAATTAATCCTTAAATTCTACCCTTAAACATTCTCTCACTTTGAGGAGTGCTTCTGTGTGAAAGCTTGACAACTTGCCCAAACTGTTTCCAGGTCCCTGTTCTGCACCCCGTCCTCCCCACCTAGCCATGATGCCTTTACCATAACGAGAATTGTGCATTTTTCCTTTTGTAGAAAGGCGTTGGGTAGTTTTCTCTCCCACCTCCTGTATGGTGGTGGACGGGCTGGTTGCTGCTCCGTGTGTGTAACTGCATTCTTTCTTGGGTATTAGCAGGGTTTTCTGAATGCCCAGATGGTGGCTCAGCGCAGCAGGGAGCTGCTGAGTCATCACTTCCGCCAGCAGCGGGTCGCCGTGATGATGCAGCAGCAGCAGCAGCAGCAGCAACAGCAGCAGCCGCAGCCGCAGCCGCAGGCCTTCAGCCCGCCCCCGAACGTGACCGCCTCCCCCAGCATGGATGGGGTTTTGGCAGGGCCTGTGATGCCACAGGCTCCTCCCCAGCAGTTTCCATATCCACCAAATTATGGTAAATTTGACCATGAAAATGGCTTCTCCAGAGTAAGATTACTAAGAACCTAAGATTCGGAGATCTGTTGCATGTTAAACGCAAAATAGTATCTACTCCCTTTTGTTATTCACTAGAAGGATGGAATTAATTACAAGTAGCAGAACAAGGGCTGGTGACCAATGAGACTGACAGGGCGCAATTAGAGGCCAGATCAGACGAACCCTAGAAGCCTTGAATCAAGAGTTCTGATGTTACTCTGAAGGCAGAGGCAAGCCACTGAATGTTCATAGACGGGTTTAGGTTTGCACTGAGGCAAGGTCACCCGAGGCCTGTGAGGCACCTGGATGAGAAGGAGAGCAGGGAGAGTGGACGAAGCTAGGACGGTTAGAACACTCCAAACAAGAGATGGTGCTCTTGTAGTCAGAATGGAGAGAGACGGATTGGTCTTAAAAAAAAAACAAAACCAAAAATGTTGATTGTAGCACACAGGTAATTATAATTGTGGTAGATATTCTGTTGGAGTTGAGCATTTTTTTCCCTCCCAGGCCTTGTTTTTTCAGCTCCCCACACCCTAATTTGGAAGAAAAACCACCAGGTTCTCCTCCCCGCCCCCAACTCACCCCAAAGTGTGTCCCAGTGTTGTTGAACTCTACAAGGTCCGAATGCTTGGTCATGTCAGTGAGAGGAATGCCATGTAGGCTTGTGGGTTCCTTTCCTCGGTGACTTGGGTGTGTATTAATTACAGTAATACATATCATCTCTTCAGGTCAGTCTTTGAGAGATTCCAGGAACGTGGTGGGAATGGGGGTACAGGTATCTTTTGGGGGGGATTACATTTTAGGTATACTCCTGCCCGCTGGGGACAGAGGGATAGAGCGATGTGAGCAGCATGAGGAATCCCTTTTATACAGCAATCCCCATGAAGTCACAGTTCTTCCCGTGGTCTAGACGGTCTGCTCTCTGCCGTAAGCCCGTTTCCTCAGTTGTCTTCTCAGTGAGAGACGAGAGGAACTGGCAGGCAGCATCTTGTTGCCCTTCCTGTCTTCTCCTGCCTTTAGAAGAGAACATAAAGTTTCTAAAGAAAACGGATACTGCAATTTCATTTTCTTCTTTTTCAAAGGAATGGGACAGCAACCAGACCCGGCCTTTGGTCGAGTGTCTAGTCCTCCCAATGCAATGATGCCCACAAGAATGGGTCCCTCCCAGAATCCCATGATGCAGCACCCTCAGACCGCACCCATGTATCAGTCCTCGGAAATAAAGGGCTGGCCGTCAGGAAACCTGGCCAGGAACAGGTAAGGAACAGGGACTTGGAAAGTCACTCGTGGTCTGGGGCCCAGAAGTATAGGAAAGTAACCTCTGCATTTTTCAGTCAAGCATGTGTGGATGGAGAGATCAGAAGGCCTGGGTTCATATTAGAAAGTATGTCATTTGGCTCCTCCATTTTGAGACTCCTTCCTGCCCTACACGTGTCCACAGGCAGCTGTGGAACAGAGAAGGCAGGCGGGGGGCAGTCTTCTCCCTTGTGTTCTCTGCTGCAGCACAGCGACACTTGACAATTGTGGTGGTCTCTTTGTGCACATCCACTGTGACTAGAATGACCAGGACGTAACTTCCCACTTGGTTTACAGCTCCTTTCCCCAGCAGCAGTTCGCCCACCAGGGGAGCCCTGCAGCGTACGGTATGGTGCACGTGAATGGCAGCAGCGGTCCCATGGGACAGATGAACATGAACTCCATGCCCATGGCCGGCATGCCCATGGGTCCTGACCAGGTATGGGGGTCTGTCCCTTCCTTTTCTCAGAAAAATTTTCCTGATCTCTTGAGAGAGCCAAAGCCTCATCTGTAATCTAAAGGTCCTCAGCAGGTTTTTTTAACTTGGGTGTATAACCCAAAACTAGAGTCATGGAAAAAACTTGTGGTTTGAAGGCATTGGGCCATTCAGTATGTTTGGTAATGTGGCATCGCAGGGATCTGAGTCCGTCAGCCAGAGGCCTGTTGCAGGTGCTGTGGATTCTTCTGTGCTGTGCAGAGCCTGTGTTTTACTTACATCTTCTGCTTGTTAACAGAAATATTGCTGACACCTCTACGCCGGGACCTCCAGGGAAATCACTGTGCAAATGACACTGCACTAAGATGATCGGAGTAAAGAATCATTGTCCTGCACACCCAGCTCTGAGGGAAGAGCCAGCTTTGATCTCTGGGAAGGGTTTTCTGAGTGACGTCATTTGAGCAAGACTGGGTTTAAAGCGGATGTGTGATGCCTACCTGTGTTTTCCTCCTCCTGTGTATCATGGAGTTCAAAACAAGTATTTTTTGGCATTCTGCCTCTTAGGGATGGGATTCTGGAGGTATGGAGTGTTCCTGATCCCCAAACTCCTCCTTTCCGCCTGGTTGTCAGAGTGTGTCAGGTAAACGGGGGCAGGCTAGACAACCTTGGAGAAGTCCGGAGAGGGGAGGAGGTCTGGGTTCTCTAGTGGCAGTACTGCACGGAGAGCACAGTCGCCGCCTTCACGTGTTCTTGTCACGACCGGATAGTTCTGCGTTCCCACCCGACTCTGTCCTGAGAAGTTGGCTTTTCTGAATTCTTGTCTTTTAATGATTGTGTTGAGTTGCTCCAGCCCTGTTCTTGGTTGTCCTGGACCTTTTCCTGAGTAAAAACTTCCTCTGTCCTTAATGTCCTGTAATACTTTACCTCCAGGAGATGTCCTTGATGTCACATGGCTTTGCGGAAGGGACAGTGAGATGACAGTATTTAGTTGCCCCAGTAGCAATTTTTCACATGCTAACGTGCAGCTGAGTGCACTTTATTTAAAAAGTAATGGATAAATGCAATATTCTTGAGGTCTTGAGGAATGGTGAACCACATTCCCGGTTTTTGTCTGAACTAATCCGTTGGACAAGAACTATGGTTTTTGTTGTTATTGAAATTACTGGTGTCACCCTTTGCCTAAATGGTAGAGCAATAATGCTTTTTGAAAATGAACTGCAGAAAACCCAAGGCCAGGTACTGCATTCTGAATCAGAATTTTGCAGTGTTTCTGTGAATAGATTTTCTTTTGTAAATATGACCTTTAAGATATTGTATTATGTAAAATATGTATATACCTTTTTTGCAGGTCACAACAACTCATTTTTACAGAGTTTGTGAAGCTAAATATTTAACATTGTTGACTTCAGTAAGCTCAGTGTGGTGAGGCTACACACAGAAGAGACATCCCCTGAATTTTGTGGCCTGGGGAGGGGTGGCAGTCTGCAGCCCTCTCCCTCCCTGCCCAACGCTCTAGTGTTAGATGCCTCCCTCTTTTCAATCTCTTAATTAAATGCTTTTTTAAAAGATCATTTGTTTAGATGTAGGCATTTTAAATTTGTCTTTTTAATTCCTCTACCGGAATGAAGCACTTTGTTAATTTTAGGGGAAAGGATAGATATGGAGAAATAAACTTTAAAAAAAAGATATCAAGAATTTTAAAAGATCAAGCAATTTGATTTAAAAAAGAATCTTGGATTTTAAGTGGTCCATAAATTAAACAATAGCAATTCACGGTATTTTGTTTTTTAATCCAATATGTTGCCTCTTCGTCCGTTGTAGGAGTGCTCTAAGGTTTCGGTTGCTAGGACCCAAGTCCCACATTGAGATCTCAGGAGTAGACCCCTGGATGTGTGGCGTCTAGTGTCTGCTCGGTGTCTTGTCACTTGGAGGCAGCGCACTCCTGGTCCCTGAGAACCAGAGCGGCGTCAGGGGGGGTCTCTTAGGGAGCTCAGCCTCTAGGGCGGCTGGGTTTGCAGCTTCCCAGCTGTGGTCTGGCCGAGCCCTCCCTGCCGCTGTCCCTTTCTGCTCTTGCCGGGCTTGGACACTCGTCCTAGTCCGTTGGGAATAGAGAAGAAAAAGTCAATTTAATTCCTTTTATCTGGCTTACTTTATTAGCTTCAAATAAATAGTTGAGTGAAATTGGGTTTTAAAATGTCTGTGAATTTCAAAGGTCTCTGGCGAGCTTTGGTGTCCGTTTCCTAGCAATAACCGAGAGCCAGTCAATTTTTCTTTTATTTCATACATATTTAGTCAACTTTTGTAGGTGTTTCTGAAGGTAAGATCATTTAATTTCTTTGACTTATGCATAAGTGAAATCTGTATTTCCAGAACCACCACTGGAATAGATTTGGATTTGACACTCTCTCCCCTACTGCCTGGTTAAAAATAAATATAATATTGTAAATCCATCAACTTCCATCATAGTGGCCTGTACTTCTCCGATAACATATCTTCCTGTCTGGACACAGAGACATAGCTGAGTAAGAGTCTCTTGTCTTTTTAGATACAGTTGTGTCACATATATCTGAACCTTTCTTGTTTAAGTCATGTGTGCGTGGGGAGAAATAGAATGGTGCTCTTACCTTTCTTGACTTTTAAAAATTACAAACAGAAAAAACCAGAGTTTTGGATTCTTTTCCTCAGTCCCAACTCCAGGCTAACTGGAAGGCAGCACCCCCTTTTTATATGGAAAAAAAGGAGAAAGTTTATTATAAGTTTTTATATTTTCTACTTGTTGATTTTATTGGTGCAGACTTAAGAATTTGATTTTCTTTTAATAGATGCCGCCTTTTGAGATAATTTGTTTTTACCTTTATTGCCCTTTTATCTTTTTCGGATACTTCTCTTTGTACTCCTGCTGCCTACCTCTCCCTACCTCCCACCCCCCACTTTTTTAAACCTTGGTATTTGTTTCACCTGCTTTTAGAATGTGTGATATTTCCAGTACCTACTTTTTTGCTGAATCCAAAGATATATAAATATAAATATATATATTTTATAAAGATCAAAATGATATAAAGGAGATACATTTCTTCCTTTAAAAAACAAATAGAAATTCATTGTTAATGTTCATATTATGATGCCACTTTTCTAAATTGTGCATCTTGATGGAAAAGGTGTAAATATCAATCACCAGGACTGCTTAGTTAATTGGTATTTAATATCTAGGTGAGTTGGGGGTATGGGGTAGGGGGAGTAGAGAACAGACTTGGCTTGCCGTCCTTGAAAGGACTGCCGAGTTGTCCATATGCCTGTCCGGTTTCATGAGTTTTGTTCACAAGTGGGGGCATCATAGGAGTAAAGCCTGTAGGACAGACAAAACCCCCTGCATTGGAGGAGCAAGAGCTGCTCTTCAGCTCGAAGGCCAGCTGTTTAGTGAGCAAGGTGTTTTTTCTTTCCTTCTTTTTCTCTTTCCAATGTGTGAAATTTCAGTGATGGAAATGTCATTCTGAGAGCAATATTTAAAATTCTCAGGAATTGACTTATAGTATTGAGAATGAATTCAGTTTCAGTCAGGTTTACATTAAATATTGCTTTTAAAATCTAAATATCATTCTTTACACTGCAAAGAATCCAGACCACATGGGATAACTTATGAGATGGTTGAGTGCTAAACTCTGCTTTGCTGATCATTTTGGATGTCATTGTAAATAAAGGTTTCTATTTAAAATTCAAGCCTAAGAGCTTGTTTCTTTCCTTCTTTTCCTTTTTTAAAAATCCTGATTGGATGAAGGGTAAAAGAGAAGGTTAAGGAATCCTGTTTCAAATAATCCCAGCAATCGAAAAGCACAGAGCTGTTCTCGAAGGTGAGCACTTTGGGGGTCCTTGCCACTGTCTGTTCGATGAGAAACACGTCAGGTTGGATGATGGCCGAGGCGGGTCCTCCTGTTTCTCCCTCCTGGCTTCTGACCGCCGTGTTGGCCAGGCTGCACTAGCTGATGTACAGAGAGGGGCTGGCTAATAGGGTGAATTGCTTTGCAGTTGATTAACATTTTTAAAAAGCGAGGTCCTGAAGAGGGTCTGATGTGAGACTTACCTGAGAGGTTCCTGAAGTCTGGTCAATTTTTGTCATTAACTTATACCCATCTGTTCCCCCTTGGAAAAACCTAAGTGTCTCCTTCCAGAAAGGTGTTGACTGCTTTTTTAAAAAAACCAAGCACACCAGAAAACTCCCAAGAACGGCCTTTTACAAAATGTTAAAGGTTACCTCAGACCAACTGCTGGTCGTTGGCTGGGACTTTGAACATTGTATGACAATACTTAGACTACAAAATTTCTTTACAAATACAATTTTGTTAAAACCTGGGACATACATACATCAACTTCATTTTTTTCAGTACTTTAAAAAACATCAGTTCTGGGACAGGTAACAAGGAATACTGGCAGAAACGGTATCTGGTCGGGAACAGAAATGTCCACAACTGCAAGGGGTTTTCTTTACACTGGCCACAGAGCGTTTATTGACACCACCACTCCTGAAAATTGGGTTTTCTGATTAGATTCCCCTACGAGTTCCCACGCTGGTTACATGTAAATAGTCTCCTATGTACAGTGAAGTCCGTTTCTTCAGAGACAGCCTGTGTTACGGCGCTTGACACAAGTCCCCTCTTCTGTGCTGCTGACTCACTGCCGAACTCAGCACCGTTTCCAGACATCTGCAAGTTGCGTCTGTCCTGCTGCTGTCTGAGTTCCTTCTTTGTGATGAACCAAAAGAATAAGGGTTTAAAACAGGGTTGTTCTTCCCCTATGATATTTAAAAAAGTTCCAGTGACTTACACCGTTGGGGGAAATTGCCAAGAAAATCTTTTTCCCTTGTAAGCCTCTCAGAGAGGGTTAGTGGTGACCGTTCGATATGAAAATGCATTTTGTGCAGCTGGTGAGGTATCATCCAAAGCAAAAGCAGGGGCAAAATGGACTTCCCGAAGTATCACTACTCCCGATGGTTGTCTTCCAGAGTGTGCCAAGTTGACGGAAAGCAAGTCCATGACTCAGGCCCCCTGGCTAGGAGCACAGGCCCGCCTGAAATCTACACGGTCTTCCTGGTCGGTGCGGTCAGATGGCGCCTCAGGTCTGGAGGCCCGCTGTGTGCTTCCTAACCTTCCCAGCCTTCCCACAGCTGTCCCCTGCAGAACAAAGCAGACGACTCTTAGTGTCTGAGGAAGAAGCCCCGATGCGCCTCCGCGCTTTGCCGCAAGGATGTGGTTGCTGGGAGGCAGTACTGCACCGTCCCTGAGGAAGGGCCTGCTCCCCCCCAGTCACCCCGACTTCTGTCTGTGGCTTGCACACACTCCGTGGTCGGCAGGGGTGTCACTGGGGATGTGACCCGGGAGGTGATGCGCTTTAATTCTGGGAGCGCCAAAGAACCTCTTCGCTGGCCCATTAGTATTGTCCTAAGAAGCCACAGGTGGTTTGTGTGCATGTAAAGAAGGAGGAGCAGAGACCGGAGGCTGCACAGGGCAGGGCACGGCACCAGGGGGTCTGTTTGCCTGGGAGGTAATCTAATGTCAGATGATTGGCCAATGTGAACGAAAAACCCTCACACACATCTGCGTGTTTGGATTTTCACGATGAATTTGAGGATTCAAGCCACATCCCACTGGCCGTTCCCTTTAGACTAGAGGTGACCCTTCCAGGTCACCCCAGTCTCAGCCCTTCAGCAGCCTCTCTGGCTCTGGAGGGGACTTCGGGGGATGGGGAGTTTGGGAGCCGTTGCTGAGGCCGCCCTGCTGCTGACATGGATGGACCAGCTAGCCCTTCCGCAGCCTTCGAGATGTCTGGCGGGAGTAACGTTTACATGCTTCTCAACCTCTAAGGATGCACCGAGTCTACCAGGCCCAGGTTTTGCGACAGAGAACAAGCGTGTCAGGCAAGGTATTGATCTAGGGCACGGAAAGACCTCGCTGCTCCCTGCTCGTGACGAACAGAGGCAGGATTATGAAAGAAGTGGCGTGCACACAGGACAGCTTTGGCAGAACGAAGCAGGGCAAACCGGATCTCTATAAGCTGGCTCTTCAACTCACAGAGATTTGGAAGAAGGTCTCTTCATTTCTGGCCACTTTCGACGCTGAAACTGCCTAAGTTTTTGGGTGTCAAAAAGAGAGAGTGTTAGCTTCACCCAGAAAGACAAAGTCTACCCCGCTCTGGTGGGCGATCCCGGCCCCTGGCAGACCAGAGAGAGGGTAGGGCCTCAGCCCGACTCGTGCCACCTCAGAGGCCGGACCCTAGGACGGGCCAGCACAGGGGACGTGCTCAGGCTTTAACAACAAAACCGGATACCTGTATTGCTCGTAGCTTCCTCCATCTTTAAGTCCTAAATGAGACAAATAAACGAAAGAGAAACTCAGGTTAGGGCAAAAATGGCACAAGCAATGACAACTGCTTTATAACTGCTCCCTTTTTTTCTTCCTGTTTTGGTCATTCGTGACTAGTCTTGCCGGTGTCCCCGGGGCAGATGCAGCGGCTGAATCATGACGCGAGTGTTCCCTGAGCCCGGCGATTGCCTGTACTGAGTGTCACCAGCAGTAGGAGCGCGATGTATCTGTCCAACAGTGGCCCGGGTCACAGTCAAGGTGGGGGAGGCACACACGGGCGGGGACACCTGTACGACAGGCCCGGAAGCCACGCGCCCGAGAACGGGGCGGTGGGGAGACCTGTGCCTTGGCCCTCAGCAAGCTTCTCGGCGGCGTGACCCAGTGCGTGGGCTTCGGAATCAGCCCCCTGGTCACGGGACCCCTCCGTAAACCGAGGACATCTACCCCCCCAGGGTTGTCACAGGGTGATCAGACGCTGATTAGAAGATACATGCACAGTGACCGACACGGCGTGATCAGTGAGTGACAGGGCTTCCGTGAACTTGGTGCATGTGAGGGAGGGGGAGCCGCAGCCCCCGCTTCGGACAGACCGATCTGACTTCCCTCCCGCGGTAACCCTGCTCCCCACGGGCCCCACGCTGGCGCGCCCACTCACCCAGGTCCATGTTCCGAGTCCGGGGGTTGCACTGCTTGTAACCCTTGCAGCTCCTCAGCTCCATGAGCTGCACGTGGAGCTGGTTGAGGACCTCCCTGTCCAGCGTATTCACCGCGTTCATCAGCTGGTTGGAATAAAGCTCATCAACAAGGCGTGTGTGTGTGTGGGGGGTGGGGGCCCCCAACTTCCACCAACCAGGGCACTTCCTCCAGGCAGGCTGGGAGCAGGGGTGCTGGGGACAGTCCGGACTGCCTTGTGCCTGTGAGCCCCCCACGTCCTGTCCCCCACGACAGAACGCCGGCTGAGTGCTTCCCTTTCCCGACCAGCGGCCCCAGCGGCTCGGCAGCTGCTCTGTCTGCCCTGTGGCTCCGGACCGTCACCCACAGCGCCTCGGCACCTCCTGACTGCACAGCTGCCACTTGGAGATGCGGTGGGTCAGGGACCCGGGGCCTTGGCTGCTCTGGGAGCTGCTGGTGACGAACCCGCGCTCTGCCACCCCCTTGTGTAAAATACGGGGACGGCCTACCTAAGGGGAGCGACGGGCAGCCTACACGGCAGGTGCAGACCAAGACCGGGGAGCTGCTGGCATTTAAAATCCGGGTTTCATATAAAATGACTACAGGCTTCTCTTGAAACATTGAAGTTGGATGGAACCAAGGCCATGCCGCTGGGAGGCTCCAGCGAGGAGGAGCTCAGTGGGGACCGGCCGTTTTAGAAGGGACACACCCAAGCCACCCACTAGAGACCGGTGGCTCCTTTCTGTCTTACACGTTCTGGGCCACTGGGCACGTGTATGTTCTGATGATTAATACTCGCAGACACTTGGGCAAGTGCCTGGCATGTCCCCGAAGGCCCCCGAGCGCGCAGGGTTTGGTCCGACCCTAGGGACCCCCTAGAACTGAGTCCTCCAGGAGCCTTCACACTTAGCCTTCAAGCCTGCTTCACCGCTGGTGGGTCCCTAAGTTAGAGGGAGAGGTGGTGTAAGCCCCGGATTCCAGGCGCAGGAGGACGGCGGCACAGAGGGGCCGAGGGCGCATNCCCCCCCCCCCCCCCCCCCGCCTTAGTGGCTCAAGGAGAAGCCTGAGCTTGGAAGAGGTGCTGTCACTTGCTCAGGGGGCCCCCGCTCCCGCTTCTCCAGCCCAGGTTGTGTATACCTGGTAGGGGTCCGTATTGAGATCAAAGTACTCCAGGAAGCCGGTGGCGAATTCACAGAAGAGGAAGTTGTGGGTCTCGTTGATGGTCCTCATGCACCAGTAGGTGTTGTTGTTGGCGCTGGTGCAGGCGCAGAAGGGCCCCACTGCCAAGGGAAGGGGGTGCGTGCCCGGTGAGCGGCCCACAGGGGTTCCCGTCTGGGGCCCCGGGCCCCCCGTCCCGAGGTCCTGAGCTGGGGGCCTGGCTTGGGGGGGGGGTTGTCCCCATGCAGCCCCGGAGCCGCCCTCCTGCCCGTGCCTGCCCGCTCGCTCACGTGTCCAGAGCGGGGCCGTCTGCCAGTGCTGGTTGTCGTGGGTGAAGCACGTGAGGCCCGGCATGCTGCACGTGTCGTTGTTCTGCAGGCGCTTGAGCAGTTTGCGGAGTTTCTTCTTGCGCTTCTGCTCCCGCAGCAGCCACACCTTGTCCTTCTCCTGCAGGCCCTTCCTGGGGGCACACAGGGCCACACCCCTCACACCTCCCTCGGCCCCCACCTGCAGCCCCCTCCCGGTCCGGGCCCCGGAGCCGCTGCTCTTCCTGCCCCGAGCTGGGCGCCCCGCTGCGGGGGTCCCCCCGGCGAAGGACCTCTGGCCAAGACCCACTGCTGGTGTGAGGCAGGGCTGGGGACCAGGCCGAGTCTCCTGCCTCTGCAGCCTGCGCCCCTAGGTGGCCGGGGACTCCCAGTGCTGTCCCGCTTGGTGGGGCCGTAGCACCCCCTCCAGCCACGGGGGGGCGCCAGAGAGCCGCTCGGGGAGGCCCACCTTTTCAAGGACTGAGCCTGCCTCCCAGGGAAGCGCCCGGAATGCTTTCCCTCTCCTGTTTCCCTTAGGTGCCCCGAGCCTTGAACTGCCCTTACCTGAAAGGATGCAGACTGGAGCCTTTGTGCTTGAGGCGGCCTTTGTGCGGGGCGTGGTAACTGCAACAGAGCCCGCCCGCCTTTCAGACGCGGCTTACCGGCTTACGGGGCAGCTCTCGGGGAGGGGTGTGGTGCAAACCGCGGTTCCCTGGGACCCCCGGCTCGTTTTCTGGGGGCAGCGCTGGGGTGGGAACACATCCCCAGGGAGGCAGCTCCCCGGCTGGCTGGCTGGCTGGCTGGCTGCTGCTTCCGGAGGCCAGCCGGGGGGTGGGGCGCTGGGCCCTGGGCGGGGGTAAGCAGGACTGGAAGGTGGGGGGGGCATGTCCGGGTCCGGCGGCCCCCAGAGCCCTGCCCACTGCACGCGGGCTCCGGGCCAGCCCCTTCTGAGCAGGGAGCACACTGCCTGGTGCGGAGCCACGGGCCACCCGGGGCTGTTTCCATTTACATCAAACCCCAAGTTCAGTTCCCGCGTCACCCCGGCCACATTTCGAGGGCACGGGAGCCACGTGGGGCTGCCGGCTGCCGCACCAGACGGCGTAGATACGGCCCAGGGCCGCCCCGGGAGCCGTGCAGACGCGGGGGGCTGGCGGGGGTCGGCGCCCAGCCGACGCGGCCCGGACTTCGTACCGAGTTTGTGTTCTTCCTCTGAGGGGGGCGCCAGGGCTATAAAGTAAGGAGGGGAGTCCGGAGCGGAGGCTGTGTCCCCAGCCGTGCCCTGGGGGAGCGCGAGGGGCCTTTCCAGGGTGTCCCGGCTACTCTTCGCCGCCTCCTCACCTGATTTTGTGACAGTCGCATTCCTCGGGCCGCTTTTTCTTCAGGTGACCTCGGACTTCCCGCAGGTTCTTAATTTTGTTCTGCAGGGTTTCGATCTGAGGCCGAGAGCGAGGACGGGGAGGCTGTGAAACTCTGGGGGGCTGGGGGGGCCCGGCCCTTGCCCGCATTTGGGGCGGATGCGGGGTCGGGGGTGCCCCCTGCCGAAGTGGCCCGGCTCCCGAGGACCAGCTGAGCCCACCGGGGCCTCGTCTCCCCCAGGCTCAGTCCCTGAACACGGTCCTCCCCCGCCGCCTGGATGCCCGTGGATTTCGGGGAGGCCTCGCTGCCCTCCCGGTGTGGCTGGGGCCCTGCCATGCTNNNNGGGGGGGGGGGAGGAGAGTGCTCCCGGCCCAGAAGCCCCTCACCTCGTGGTCGATGTGCAGCTTGTGATCTTTCCAGGCCTGGAGGGACTTGTACAGATCCAGGTCGCACTGGACCGTGTCGTTCTCGAGGATGTAGCACCTGCTCGAGAGAAGGGGCCACGTGTGCCTCCGAGGGGCTGAGGGAGCCCAGCCAGGGGCCCGAGTGTGAGTGCTCCCCCCGCCCCCAAGGCCCCAGCTGC
>LNAC01000191.1:739249-758220 GCA_002007465.1 Ailurus styani
GGCCCCAGCTGCCCCCCCCCGCCCCCTGCCGGGACCCTCACCGATGTGTCACTTTAATGGGGTTGGGGGCTGAGTAGTCCGGAAGGCCTCCAGTGCCACTGAAGTCTCCGCCGTCCTTGTCGTCTGGGTCCTCAGGGGCCCCTGGCCAGTGCCGCTTGGTAAGGTTGCGGGGCTGGGATGCGTCGCCCGGGCCTGTGCGGTGCACCCTGCCATCCACCTCGATGGCCACCGAGCGGATGGAGCGGTTCCGGGCGTAGCTGGTCTTGTACTCTGTGGGCGTCGACGGGTGGCTGGGTTAGCGGGGAGGGACAGGCCGGCCCCCGGGCAGCGGACTAGTGATCCCGAGACTCGAGGGCTCATGAGACCCACACGCCCAGGAAGCAGGACCTGGATGGACCCCAGTGGGAAGGACCACATGGTGATTCAAAGGGGAAAACTCAAGGCCCAGAGGTAAGGAGAGAGTGGCTTGAGATGATTCCCAGAGTCATGCGTGGACACACGTGGTTCACCCATGTGATGGAATGTTCGGCCACAGAGGACCGAGGCCACGATGCACGCTACTATGTCCACATTCCGCGACTGCAGCCAGACATGAAAGGTCCCGTGTTGTATGGGCCTATTCAGAATGTCCAGAGGAGGTAAAGAAACAAACAGCAAGTTCACGGTTGCCATGGGATGGGGAGACAGTGATGGGGTTCCCTTTTGGGGTGATGAAAGGTTCTGGAACTAGAGGTGGTAGGTGCACCACACTGTGAAGGTAATACATGCTTCTGAATTGTAGGCTTTAATATTGTACCTCAATAAAAAAAGAAAAAATGAAAACATGGAACGTGGCTATAAAATCATTAAGTAAGGAGACTAAATGGGTAATCAGAAACTTCCCAACAAACAGAAGTCCAGGACCAGATGGCTTCACTGGTGAGTTCTACCAAACATTTAAAGAATTAATACCAGTCCTTCTCAAACTCTTCCAAGAAACATAGGAGGAGGGAACATTTCCAAACTCATTTCATAGGTCAGCATGACTCTGATACCAAAACCAGACAAGGACACCACCAGAAAAGAAAATTTTAGGCCAGTTTCCCTCATGAACATAGATGCAAAACCCCTCAGCAAAAATATTAGCAAACCGGATTCAATAAAACAGTAAAAGGATCAAACACCACAATAAAGTGGGATTTATCCCAGGGATGTGAGGATGGCTCACCGTCTGCCAATCAAGCCATGTGATACGCCACATTTAACAAAATGAAGCATAAAAATCGTAGGATCATCTCAGTGGATGGAGGAAAAACAGTTGGTAAAATTCAACATCCGTTGATGATAAAAAAAAACTGTCTGATAAGGATGAGGTTACTATCCAAAAGAGATAAAAACTCATACCACTCAATAGCAAAAACCCAAACAATCTGATTTAAAAATGGGCAGAAGGGCGCCTGGGTGGCTCAGTGGGTTAAAGCCTCTGCCTTCGGCTCAGGTCATGATCTCAGCGTCCTGGGATGGAGGCCCGCATCGTGCTCTCTGCTCAGCAGGGAGCCTGCTTCCTCCTCTCCCTGTCTCTCTGCCTACTTGTAATCTCTCTCTCTGTGTCAAATAAATAAAATCTTAAAAAAAATAATAAAAATGGGCAGAGAATCTGAATAGACATTTTTCTAAAGAAGACATCCAGATGGCCAACAGGTACACGAAAAGATGGTCAGCACTGCTCATCATCCGGGAAACGTGCAGCAAAACCTCAATGAGCTATCCCCTCACACCTGTTAGAATGGCTGTCATCAAAAGGACAAGCAATAGGGGCGTCTGGGTGGCTCAGTCGGTTAGGCATCTGCCTTTGGCTCAGGTCACGTCTCAGGGTCCTGGGATGGAGCCCCTGGTCAGGCTCCCTGCTCAGCTGGGAGTCTGCTTGTCCCTCTCTGCTCTGCGTGTGCTGTCTCACTCTCTCTCTCTCTCTTAAATAAAATATTAAAAAACAAAAAAAGACCAACACGGATGGACCCAGAGGAAATATAATGCTAAGTGAAACAACTCAGACAAAGACACATACCACCCGATCTCACTTATACGTGGAATCTAAAAATAAACCCCAAACAAAAAAACCCCGAGCTCATAGAGAACAGACTGGTGGTTGCCAGAGATCTGGCGGCGGGAGTGGGTGAGATGGGTGAAGGGGCTCAAAAGGTACAAACTTCCAGTTATAGAATGTCAGAGTCCTGGGGATGCCGTGTATGGGACGGTGACTATAGCTGATGGGACCTGTTGCATATTTGAAAGTTTCTAAGAGAGATCTTTTAAAATTTCCACAATAAATATATATTTTGTCACTGTATGATGATGGATGTTAACTCCCCATTGTGATCATTCTGCAATGTCTGCAAGTATCAAGTCACTATGTTGCATACCCCAAACGAACACATGTCAGTTATACCTCAATAAGAAACAAAGACACTAAAAAACCGCATTAATTTGAACTGGAAAGGAAAAAAGCTAGGTAGCACATTCTCCTGGATAGAAAAGGGAGCGGCTTGCGGGAGGGTCTCTGAGCTTCTCGGTCTGATTGGCCAGCAGGGATCTGGATGCTCTCTCTGGGGCTGGGCAGGGAGGCAGGGCTCAGGCATTTTTTCCAGGCTCTAAGTCTGCTACTGAAAACCAAGGGCATGCAGGCTAAAGCCAGAGCCCAGATTTCTTGCATCTTCTATATATTAAAGACAAATTGGATCAAGTTGCTAACATTTGAGAAAGGCGGGGGTGGGTGGTCATGTAGGAGTGCGGATTTCCAGCTTCGGAAGAGAGAACCAAAGAGGCGCCTGCACACAGTGGGTCCACGGGCCTGCGTGGTAGGAACTGACGCTGCTCCTTTAGATAGGCGGCCCGTTCTCCTGTTGGCCACAGTCCCCACCCGTACCTTCTGTCTTAAAACTGTGCCCCCTTCATTCAGGTCAGGCCCTGCTGTGCATCAAGTCTGTAACCCCGCTGGTCTGCAGGTACATCTTTCTGGAGAAGGAAGGGCCTGGAGCCCCGCTCTGGCCACCTTTCTGCTGGGCTCCCAGTGGCCACCAGGTGGCGCCCGAGGCCGGAGGCTAGGACTCCCTGCGGGGGTGAGGGGGTTTGCGGGCCCTGGGCTGCAGAATCTGCTCTTGCGGCCCCCGCTCCTGGGGCAGATGTTTGTATCTTTCAGTCCTCAGATCCCTTCTATCAGAGTCACACAGGCCAAAGGATCCTGGGTCCCAGGCCCAGGAGAGGCACCTCTTAGCAAAACCTTGGGCCAGCTCTCTCCTTGGTTTTTTCTTTTCTGAATCCAGTCCCCACGAAGCCACAGTCCCTGGGCCCCTGATGCCCACAGGGTGAACCGCTGGCTCATAGCTGCCCACGAGGGCTGTGAAATAGACTCCCGGGTTCTAACTGCCCCTTTGGTCTTGTTGCTCAGGAGTCGACTGCTTCAGGTCTTCCCACCTCCATCCCCCGCCACGCACCCAGAGGTCCCCAAGCTCTGGCCTAATGGCCGCGTCTGTCCCTCTGCCCCGTTTTGTAAAGAAGCTACTGAGCCCACAGCTCTTTTCTCGCTCCAGGGACAGAATGGAGAACTTGAGAGACTGTTTAGCCTGCAAAGCCTCAAAGACTTACTCTCTGGTCCTTTACAGACGAGGCTGCCGGCCCCTGTGTGAACCTTTGCCTGGACATGAACCCACACTCCTCACTCTCCTGGTTACCCTTGTGGACTTTGTTTCCGGGGTCCCAGAGGCATCCCCGCCAACCCGGCATCCTGGGAACGGGGGTGGGGGGCTTCATAACCCTGTGGTGAAGAGCATGGGCTCTGGAATTTGACCACTCGGGCAAATTCCGAGCACAAGTGTGACCCCGGACAATCTGGTTAACTGTGTCCTCACGCTGTGAGCAGAGCTGGTAACTTCTGCAGCCCCTGGAAACCACCCTGTGGTTAGAGGGCACTCAGCAGCTGGGTCATCCTGGTCCAAGGTCACCAGGGGGGCCCATCCACTTCCCTGGGTCTGGAAAACTCAGCCCCGCTCTCTGGGACTGGGACCCCCAGGGCCTTCCCAGTGGCCCCGTGCCCTCTTCCCGGACCGAGAACACGCACAGCCCCTGCGTCTTCTGCACACTCTGCTCTCATCGAAGCATCAGCCGGCTGCCCCGCCCAGAGCGGCTGGTCCTCACCCCCGGGTACGCCGCTGTTTCCTTTCTTCCGTGAATTTTACACAATTTTACACCGAGGGAAGGGATCGTCCCACTCTGTTAACTTGCTTACACCTTGCCTCACCCATGGGGCCCGATCTGCGTCTCTCTCGTTCAACTTTGTAACCTCAGCACCTGGTGCCCCGCAGGGGTGCGGGATTGTTGGGGGCCCGAGTGAGTAAACAGCTGCCGCTGGGGCCCATCGCCCGGTGCTGGGTCGGCCCTGCCTGGCTTCCTCCCACCACAGCTGGATCCTGGTGGGCGGGGGTCTGAGCTGCTCTGAACTGGGCCTCCAAACTGGTGCCATGTGGGGGATCCTTTGGTGTGGGAGACTGTGCTGTGCCCTGTGGGATGTTTGCAAGTAGCCCCCGGCCCCTACCCACCCGAGGCCGGGAGCAGCCCCCATCACACAGCCATGACAGCAGAAATGGCTCCACAGAGCCAAGTGTCCCCTGGGGGGGCGGCAAGACTGTGGAGGGGCTGAGAACCCCTGCTTGGAGCCGGCTGCTCGGAAAGGGGTGGGAGGCACCTGTCGGGGGACGAATGTGGGGACAGCGGATGAGGCCTGGGCCCCTAGTTCAGCTGTGCGACCCGGGCTTTCCTGTGTGTCCTGAGGGTCCCCCACCTCGGTCCTCGGGTTGCTGTGAGGTGTGTCAGTTACACTGAACTCCCGTGAGAGCTTGGGTTCACTGGAGTCAGGCTACGTTGGCGTCTTTTCTTTCCTCTGAGTATTAACTGGGCGCAGGGGGCTTAACTGAGTCACAGCTTCTGGTACTACCTGAAGATCACGCATTGCACCGTGTGCAGAAGCAAGATGTCAGCTGTGGAATTCAGTCTGGAAATCAGTGCTTTGAGTTGGCTAAAAAAGATGAGCTTGGCGGTGACGAATGGGCTTGGGAGGCAATGTACCAGGGGCCCCCACTCGGAAGCGCTGTCGGAGGCAGGAGCCGGGGCACAATGAGGGGGACCCTGACCCAGGTGATACCACGGATGACCCTTGAAGACATCACGCTGAGAGAGACAAGCGCGCCCCATGAGGACAAGCACTGCACACTTCCACTTATTTGGGTCCCCAGAGCACTGGGACGCCTGGAGACGGAAGTGTAAAGCTGGTGGCTGGTGGCCGAGGCCGGGGACAGAGTTTCGGTTTTGCAAGATGAGGAGAGCTCTGGGGCTGGATGGTGGTGACGGTGGTGCAGCATGAAGGTGCTTAATGCCCCTGAACTTGCACTTGAAAATAGTTAGAGGGGTACCCGGGGGGCGTGGTCGGTTCAATGTCTGACTCTTGATTTCAGCGCAGGCTGTGATCTTGGGGTTGTGGGACTGGGCCCCACACTGGGCTCTGCAGTCAGCGGGGAGTCTGCTGGAGACTCTCTCTCTCTCTCTCTCTCTCTCTTTCTCTCTCTCCTTCTGCCCCTCCTGCTCATGCTCTCTCTTTAATAAATAAATCTTAAAAAAGAAAATAGTTAGAGGCTCCTGGGTGGCTCAGATGGTTAGCGTCTGCCTTCAGCTTGGGTCATGATCTCAGGGTCCTGGGATTGAGCCCCACGCTGGGCTGCTTCTCCCTCTACCTCTACACCTCTGCTGGTTCTCTCTCTCTCACTCAAATGAATAAATAAAATCTTAAAAAAAATAGTTAGAATGGTAAACTTCATGTTATATGTATTTCACCGCTATTAAGAGCAAAAATCTCTAATTGGGCTTCAGTTGTCCTTGGGTCAGGGGGCCCGATGCCTGGGCGCCAAGGGAAACTGCCCAGCCTTGGAATGGACACTTCTGGCCCACTCGCTGGGTCTCACCGAGACAGAGGCCTGGCACCCAGGGACCTCTGAGCACGTTCCAGGCACAGATGCATACTTTTCAGGGGGAGCTGAACCTCGGAATAGGGCCAGGACTTGCCCAGGGTGACAGGAGTTTTGCAGTTGGATCGAGGGGACTTTGAGTCCGCTTTCTCCGCTCGTTGGCTCTCTAACTGTCTAACAGTCTGTCCTTCCTCGGCCCCTGCAGGGGGCGAGCCATGAAGTCTTAGACGGCTCCTCTGTTGGGATGGAGGCTCTTCCCCACTCTTCCAAAGTATGGTTGATTCTTGTTATTCGGGGTCGTTACTTTTTTTTTTTTTTTTTTTTAAANTGATTCTTGTTATTCGGGGTCGTTACTTTTTTTTTTTTTTTTAAAGATTTTATTTATTTATTTGACACAGAGAGAGATTACAAGTAGGCAGAGAGGCAAGCAGAGAGACAGGGAAAGGAGGAAGCAGGCTCCCTGCTGAGCAGAGAGCCCGATGCGGGCCTCGATCCCAGGACGCTGAGATCATGACCTGAGCCGAAAGCAGAGGCTTTAACCCACTGAGCCACCCAGGCGCCCCGGGGTCGTTACTTTCTATAAAGTCCCCTGAACACTGAGTTAGCTGACCCCGTGCCACTGCTCCTATAGGGGAAATGCGGGGTTCAGTGCCTGTGAACTTCTGGTCACAGCGTGTTTGTCAATTATCGGTACAGAAACTTGTTCTCTGTTTCTGTTCAAAGACACGTCACTTACTAGATAGCACTGATCCTTTAACGCTGAGCTCCCGCCAGCAGCACTGAGTCTCGTGCCTGAGGTAAGCCCATGCAACCCACGTGTCTCCTCCTGGGGCACATCTCAGCCTTCCCGTGCTTGGGGACACCGCACAGCGCACCAGCACCAGGCCGAGCAGTGACATCACCGGGGAAACCACAAAAAGCAAGAAACGGGACGCTAAGCAGACGTGAAGAAGACGCCCGCACACAGGAGGAGAGCTGAAGCCGGAAAGCAGGACATTGGCTGTTGGAGCTCAGCTGGGAGCGAGCGCGGAGCCCGAGTCAGAACTTCTGCCACTCTGCACGTGCCCTGAATGACCGAGACAGCACGCTGACGACTGACTGGGGCTACGGTCAATCACTGCTGGGAAGACGATGTGCAAACAACAAGGAGGGACTCTGGGAGGCTCTCCCTTCCAGGCCGGCCCAGAGCCGGACGTCCCCTCGCTCTCAGCAGCCGGCGCCGAGCACCCAGGCGTCTCCCCAGGTCTCCCCCAGGCCACCCGGCCGGCCTCCCCACGGGCCTCCTGCTTCTGCTCCTGGCCCCTCGCAGCCCAGCCACGTGGCTGCTGGAGGATCCCCTGAAAACACAAATCTGACCTTGGCTCCTCTGCTCCAAACCGTCCGCGGGCCTCCGAGGAAGGGCCGTGGGGTGCCCGGTGAGGCCCCGCGCAGCGGACCGCGGCCCCTCCTGCGGCCGCCCCGTGCAGCGCTCGGCGCGCTCGCACATTCTCTTCCCTCCGGCACACGCTCTTCCCGCTGCATCGCCGCCCGTGCCGGCGGCCGCGGCCCCGCTCCCAGAACGCCACCTGGCGCCGGCGACGCGCCCGCGGGGCTGCAGCGGATGGCGCCCCTCCTGCCCCGTGCACTCACTCTTCTTGAAGAACTTCCGGCGGCCGGCCAGGCTGAGCTTGTAGTCGCCGCCGTCGCAGGCACACGCCTCGCCGCCCGGCGCGTAGTACTTGGGCACCAGGTTCGAGAGCGCCCTGCCCCCCAGCCGCGCGGGGCCCTTGCACTTGTGCAGCTTCAGCTTCCCGGACGCGTCCTCCACGCACTGCCACTTCTGNCCCTGGAGGGGGATGGCCTCAGGTGCGGTGAGGGGCGTGGCTCGGTCAGCAGGGCCTGGCTGTGTCCTGCCCGTGGGTGACTGTTGGGACAAGGGTCCTGGAGGCCCCAGAGCTGTAGGTGGGGGGCTAGAGACTGATGTCTCCCCAGCAGGTCTGGCCTGACCCCCAGCCCTAAGGCTCTTTTCCTTTAGGGTACGCAACGGACTCTGATAATGTTTTGAAGATATTGAGGCCTGCCCCTGGGCTGCCCTGGGGACTGCCTAACCCCCAGTCTGGGCGGGGAGAAAGGTGCCAACGGGAGATCTGAACAATCTAGGGGGACGAAGGCCCCTGGCCCCGCAGCTCACTCTTGGTAGCTGGGAACGGAAATCAGCACCACTGCCCGGGCCGCCCCAGCACGCAGCCCTGGGAGGGCAGGGCCTTCTGCTGGGGACATTCAGGGACATCCCTCCAGGGCCGAGAACCGTGCTCTGCAGTGAAAGGAGCAGCGTAACCCAAAGCTCTTGTCCAGAGGCACAGACGGGCTTCTCCGTGGACAAGTCCTCCACACACCGGGAGGCAGGGCTGGGGGCTTTCAAACAGAGGGGGGTGGGGGCACGGCCATGGGGATGGGCCGGTCCTAATTCTGAGTCTGGTGGTAACACGGAGCTGCCCGGGGCACCTGGGTGGCTCAGTGGGTTGAAGCCTCTGCCTTCAGCTCAGGTCATGATCTCAGGGTCCTGGGATCGAACCTCGCATCGGGCTCTCTGCTCAGCAGGGAGCTTGCTTCCTCCTCTCTCTCTGCCTGCCTCTCTGCCTACTTGTGATCTCTCTCTATCAAATAAATAAATAAATAAAAAACCTTAAAAAAAAAAAAAAGACGGAGCTGCCCACATGGAACCTGTGAGAAACCCACCCAACCCGCACCTTGGAAGCCCCGGGCTCTTGGTGAGAAGCGGGACAGAAGGCCTGGCTGTACGTGCACTTAGGGGCGAGGCCCGAGTTACCGGGGGGACCGGCGGGCTGAGGCAGGGACACCGGCCAGCACCCCCTGGGCCGGGCCCCCTCTCCAGAGCCCACCTCAGAAAAGCCAAGGCAGACTCTTCTGCTCTCTCCAAATACTATGTGGTTATAATTTTCTTCACACTTCTCTTGAAATCAGCCTACTTCTGAAAAACCTTTATTTAAAAAGGCAGCTTCCTATTTCTCCTCTAACTGGAAAGCCCGAAGGAAGAGGCTCCTCTAAAGTGAATTCAGTGAACTCACGGGGTATCCGAGGTGATGAACACCGTGTGGAGGTGCCGCCTCCCGGGGACGGGGGCTGAGGCGGGGCTACCGAGGGGCTGAAGTCCCCCTCGCCCCCCAGGGCGCTTCTCCTCTGATGGGATCATGATCGAAAGGGAGCTGAGGAAGGAGTCACTGTCTGAGCCTCACGGAGTGTCACCTGGTGTCACTCGGGAGTGCCACACTCAGCAAAACCCCATTCCTCGGAGGCCCCCAGCCTGGCTGGCTCCGTGGACTGCCCGGGGAGGGGACAACCCGGCAGGGGAAGGGAGGGCAGGAGCCCGCGGGGCAGCGGCCACACTTCCTCACCTGTCCCAGCTGCTCACAGGCCGTCTGGTACTCTGCGCGCTGACACAGGTCTTTCACCCGCTGGTATTTGGGTAAGAAGTTCTCCTCCTGAGCGTCCACCTTGTCATTGTCCCTCTTGTGGAGCAGTTTGCTGTGGGGCAGGGCGTGGGACATGCGGCTAGCCTCTAGGCTCCGGAGTACTGTCCCCTCACTATGTGGTGGCCCTATGTGGCCCTGGACACTGTCACCACAGAGGACCCGGGTCCTGCTGGCCACATCCTCTGATTGTTAAGAAGCTTAAGAAATGGGAATTTTATAAGAAACCCCCCAAACTGCATGAGTTGCAATAAATTAGGACACATTTAAGACATTGTGTAGGCAGGAAAACACGTCTGAAGGGACATGTGGTCTCCAGACGCAAGATCTGTGTCAACCATGGGGACAGTGAGTGGGCTTCGTGTCCAGGAGGCTGTAGACACAAATCCGAGCAAGACCCTGTCGGGAGGGACCACAGAGGCTTTCTCCCTCCTGCCCCGCCAGCGAGATCTTCAGCACCACGGGTACAGGTGGGGCTGCCTGGAGCTTCCTGGGGCAGGCAAGTGGGGGCCCCTCCGGCACCTGGCACTTACCCTCTCTCCACCAGGAAGGAGTCCCGCCAGACCCTCATCTTCTTTTTCAAGTGAAACCTGCAAAAGCAGCACACTTCCACCTTCTCATCAACGTGGGGGCCCCATGCATCCCCCCAGTCTCCAAGAAGCAGGGACGGTGCCTTGGTTCATAATCAGCATAGACCCAGGGCTCGAGGGGGCAGCTGGGGTGGGGGTAGTGGGCCCAGTGGGGTACCAGGAAGGATTGGATGCTCCCACCCCACGAAGCAGAGCTGCATCTTCCCCAGAGACATGGGGCTGAAATGGCCCCAGTCAAAAGTTTTGGGGTTTGGGGGGGATTTTCTTCTTTGATCCTTTGCAGTTGGACTTGTGTAATGTGCGTGTGCATTTCATACAGTTTCACTTGACTGCTGTTTCCCAGACAGGAGTTCAGGCAGCCAGAGGAAGCTTCTGTCCTCCGCCCGACTCCAAGGGGTCCTGGCTCCCAAACCAGCTCCCTTGCCGCCCCACATGTGCCATTTGGGGCATATAAGCTGTACAGCCGTACAGCTCAGGATTCCTCATAGTCAAAGGGAGGAGGCTCCGCGGAGGTGGTCCCTCTATAGGGGGGACCTCGGAGCTGCAGGAGGGGCAAGCAGGAGCCCCCAACAGTCTGCACTTTGGGGCTGTGAACCCGGAGGGCAGTCCCAGTGCTGGCCGCCAGATGTCGCTGCTGCCACGCCTGTCCCACCTGACTCCGCTCACCTTCCCACCTGCCTAGTTTTTGTTCCCCTTTCTGCTTCTGGGACACCTAGGAATACGGGCCCGTCACACCAGCTGGCATTAAGCCTAGAGCACAGTGATCAGGAGTGCAGCCTCCAGCCTGGAGTCTGAACGCCGAGCAGTCAGCTCCACACTTGCTGAGAGATGCCCAGCAAGTCACTCAACCTCTCTGGGATTCAGTTTTCACGCTGGTGTGAGGGGATCGTGGCAATGCCTCCCCATGGGGTCACCGTGATGATCAGCATGGGGAATCCTCTGCGAAGTACTCAGCACAAGGAAGTGCTTAATTTGTGTTCACTGCTGTTGTTATTTTCAGTTTCACGCAGCTTGAGCCCTGAGAGAGTCCTCAGCAGGTGGCCTCGGTGACAATCCAGCTGGGAGGATGGAATCCAAGAGCGAGAACTCCCTTCTTTCCCAGGGCAGGTGAGCAGTCGGGATCAGGGACCCGAGAGCCCAGCTCCGGACTCTTGGAGACACGCCCCCTCCCAGACCCACACGACGTGGCCGTGAGCTCACGCGGTCTGGGGAGCCTGGCGCCCCTTCACCCCCAGACCAGCCCTGCTCCCCTGCTCACCGATTCACCGGCCGTTCTGTGTCCAGCAGCTTGAGGATGGACTTGCCATCCATATCCGAGGGGATGTCCAGACCGGCGATGTCCAGGATGGTGGGGGCCAGGTCGATGTTGAGGACGATGTGGGGATTCCTGAGGGAGGTGGGGAGAAAAGGACTCGGCCACCCGGCAGGGGTGCCCCAGGCTTGCTGGGGAGAAAGGGCGGCTGGAGGGATGGAGGTTGCCAGGGGCTCACGCCCAGAAGGTGGGGAAGCTGGGATCTCGTCAGTCTCCTGCACCCCAGCCCTCGAGGCTCCGTCCGGCAGTCCCCGTTCAGCGGAGCCCCCGGCCCTCCCCACCCCTCACCTTCTGTGCACCCCACACATACCACAGGGTGCCGGGATTAACAGGCCTCTACTTGGCTGCTGCTTCTGCTAGGGATGCCCTCCCTGCCTGAACACAGGACACCCCTCCTTAAGAACCACTCTTGACCCTGGACCTGCCCCACACCTGTCTCTGAACCTCTGATGCAAACGCTGGCCCCTGGCTGTTCTTGGCCAGGCTGGTGTCTGGCCTCAGGGCCTTTGCCCTTGCTCTTCCCTCTACTGGAATGTTCTTCCTCCAGATGCCAGAGCAGCACTCTCCCCCACCCCCTGAGTTCTTTGCTCAACAATTACCAAGGACAGCCAACCCTGAGAGACTCAGGGGCCCCTTGGTCCCTGCTCTCCAGTGTTCGCGCCTGTGATCCCCTCCCCTCAAGGGTGGGCCAAGTCAACAGGATCTCGCGAAGGTGATGACGTCACACAGTGGTTACGCTACGTGCTATACAGCTTCGTCTTGCCAGCTGTCCCTTTGTCTGCTTTCTCCCTGGTTGGCTCTGAAGGAGCGAGCCGCCCTAGATCACCCCCCCCAGTGAGGATGGGTGGTGACTGTTCTGGGAGGCAGGCTGTGTGACTTCAGGTCCCCTGCTTGCACCTGGACAACCCCGGCAGTGGGGAAGCAGGTCTCCCCCCAGCCTGGCCCCCAGCCCTGCCTCAGAAGCAGCGGGCCAGGCTAAGCTGGGCCCCGACTGAGCCGGAACCGAGAGATACCAGCGGGTGGTGTTTTCGCTTGCTCAGTTTGTAACGACTTGTTATGCGGCACAGATTGCTATCACAAGGCCTTCCTGAGGACCCCTCCTGGTGCTTCTGCCCCTACCCTGAGGTCTCATCGCCCCCATTTACTGCATATTTGGGTCACAGCTCTGGTTTATTGTGCATTGCCTATTTAGAATCTAATTGCAAGGCAGACAGTTTCATCTAGCACT
Organism: Ailurus styani; assembly: GCA_002007465.1. NCBI lineage: Eukaryota > Metazoa > Chordata > Mammalia > Carnivora > Ailuridae > Ailurus > Ailurus styani. The sequence continues at coordinate 751,840 of LNAC01000191.1, forward strand.
TTTACACTTAGAATATACAGTAGGTGCTCAATAAGTGTTAGCTTAGTGACTTTTGTTATTTATCTCTACTGGACACCTGCCGTGTCTCGTCTCCTGTTTCTGCCTGGTGGTGTCCCCAGTGTGGTGGTAAGGGACTCAAGGGAAGTCCCAGTGCGGGAGTCGGTCGCTGCTGAATGCATGATGGCCACGTGGAAACCCTCTCCATCAGGGCGGCTTGGTGTCCCCCGCCCGTGCCCTGTGCTGAGGGCCAGGGCCTGGGTCCTAGGGTTTCAGTTGTCTTTGAGCCCCATCTTCTCCCCAGCCCAGCACCTTGTGAACATGGGACAGGTAGCCAGGCATGCTGGGAGGGGCACAGGGGTGAGGCTGCATTGTGGAGGGGCTTGAAGGCATGACAATGTAATCTGTCCGGCGGAGGGAGTCGGGGCAGACTGCTGGGTGAGCAGACGCCAAGCGGAATGTTGGCAACCAGTGCCTCAGTTGGCTTGAGGACGTCGAGCAGTCCCACTCCCCAGGACTAGGTGGGATGGACAAGATTGCTTTTCCTACCCAGCATCTGCACCCTTCTTGGTGGGAATGGTGCCCTGCCCCGCTCAGATTCCACTGCCTCATGGACTGGTCTGCTCACTCAAGGTCTTCTATCACCCTGGCTACCGTGATTGGTTCAGGGATGGATGGACATGTGACCCAAGTCAGGCTGGTGAGAGTCAGCCTCAAGGCTTCTGTTCAAACCACTGTTTGGTTTCCTAAACTGGATGGTGGCAAGTCATGGTGAGTCTACCACCAGGAGAGAAAAACCTGCCTGAGAATGAAGCCAATTCAGAGGAAATTGGGCTGAGAGATGGAAAATGAAAGCTTCCTGATGTTAGTCTGAGACTGCTGGATCCAGCCATGCCTGAAGCCAATTGGCCTTGGTCTTTCCAGTTACTTTAGTTCCTATGTTCCTTTTATCTTTTTTGGTAGGGGAGAGGGGTCTTATCTGGCTTCTGCTTGCAACCAAAGGCACCCTAACCTTCAGCCCTGAGCCTGACATTAGCACTTTCTTTCTCTTGTCCATGTGGGGTGTTTTGGGTTCTATGAACCCAATCGGAGACTCTGAGGCTGACCAAACCCATAATGTCAATGCCTGTGCAGTCTTTTTAGTGGGTCAGATTCCTTCGATTTACAGTGGTGGCTCAAGGTTTCAGAGAGGCAGGAGTAGAAGCTGCCTGGCTTAAAGTCAGCTCCTTCCCTGACCTACCACATGGCCCCAGGCAACCTTACCTCTCTGTGCCCCAGTGAGCAGGGTCATGGGTCTGTGCTAGCAAAGGGTTGTTGGGATGACCTCATGGCTTACAGGTGGCTGTAGGGGGCTCAGACCCAGGCTGAAGAAGCAGCTAGATAAGCATGCCTATTATCACTGCTCTCCTTACGTGGGGACCCTGAGATCTGAGGATGGGAGGGATTTGTTGAGATCGGCAAGCAGAGAGCCATCAGCCCAGCCTTGGGCACATAACCTGCCTTCTGGAATTGTCACCAAGCATTCTTTCCAAGGGTTGCAAGTCAGGCCAAGTAAGTGTCTTAATAGCAATTTAACTGCATTTCAAAAAATCACTGGAGTTGGTCTCTGTAATATGCAGCTGACCTGAGGAAGCCGCTGCTTCCATCACTTGCCTTTCTACCCTCTCCCTGCCCCAGGTGTGGCATTTCTGCTGCCAGAATGTGGCAGCTCAAGGTCAGCCCAAGGAGAATGCTGGCCGAGGGCCGGCAGCGTCCTGGAGGATGGATGGGAGGGACACTGTTCCCCTCTGTGCCGTGGCCTGAGCTGCCCCGGCCGACCTTGGCAGACAGCCCCTGACTGAGGCAGGAGGGTTCCTCCCCGACAGCCGCCCCACGGGTCACCCAGGCCAGACAGAAATCAAGGCGGCCATCCCACGCGCTGACAGCGACGCACACATCGGCCAGCTCCCCGATTCGCTGGCACGCTGCCCACCACAAACACTGTTTTCACAGGTGCTGACGGCCCCCGGTCTCTCCTGCCCCGGCAGAGGGCTAGAAACTGTGTCAGAACCCACCCCGGTGACGTAATCAGTGCTTCCCTTGGCACCAAGGCTCACCTGCCCAAGTCACGTGCCGCCCAAGGGCGCGGTTTGGGGCCACACGGTGGGGCCGCCTGCTTCTTGCCCCTCCCGGGGCCAGTGGAGCCCCGAGGCCTCCCTGGAAATGCGGGGCCCTGGGTGGGGGGGTGGGGCACTTACAGCGAGCCGGCCTCCACGTTGGGACCCCGCACGTAGAACGGGACCCTGATGTCAAACTCGTAGGGCATGGACTTGCCCTTCACCAGGCCGAACTGGCCGATGTGGTAGCCGTGGTCGGCCGTGTACACGATGTAGGTGTTGTCCAACTCGCCCGTCTCGACCAGCATGTTGTAGAGCTGAAACGCAGGCCAGGCGGTGAGGGCGCGGGGCAGGGCTGCGGGCACCGCGAACCCTCGGGCCTGACCCTTCCCAGCTTCGGGTCTTCGCGGCGCCTCACTGCCGGGGGCGGGGGGACCCCGGGACTGACGCATGTGCATCTGCAGTGACGGCGGCCTCCCCACCTGCCGCCGCTTCCCGCCCCCCTTCTTGGCACACGCCTCCCCTTCTATCTCTTTGGCGCGCTTGGGGCTTGGCGGGCCCCTGGATTAGAACGGGGAGCTCCACTCGGGTGGGAGCATTTGGCCCCGTGTTCTCTGCTGCATCCCCATGGCACAGGCACTCCGCCAACGCTGCTAGATGAATGAATGGACGGATGAATGAATGGATGGATGAATGAATGAATGAATGAACGAATGAATGAGGCGATGAAGGTGGACGGTGGCAGGGGCAGTGTTGGTGATCTACAACAGTGCTGTCCAGCAGAACTTTCGGTGGTGCCGGCGAGGTTGGTACCTGTGCCATCCGAGATGGCGGCTGCCAGTTGCATGTGGCTGGTGTGCCCATGACGCTGAATTTTAAACTGCATGGGTTTTAATTAAGTTAATTAATTAAGATTTTATTTATTTATTTATTTAGACTTTATTTATTTGAGAGCGAGAGAATGAGCAGTGGGGAGGGGCGGGGGGCAGAGAGAAGCAGGCTCCCCACGGAGCAAGGAGCCCGCCATGGGGCTCGATCCCAGGACCCGGAGGTCATGACCTGAGTCAAAGGCAGACACTTAACAGGCTGAGCCACCCAGGCACCCCCCATGGATTTTAATTAAATTTAAATAGCCATATAACCATGGAGTGACTGGTAGCTTAGTTAGTTAAGTGTCCGACTCTTGATCTCAGGGTCATGAGTTCGAGCCCTGTGTTGGGCTCTGCACTGGGCATGGAAGGCTCTTAAAAAAAATTTAAATCGCTGTGGATAAATAAAAAAATTTAAGGGCTGCCTGGGTGGCTCAGTGGTTAAGTGCCTGCCTTCAACTCAGGTTATGATCCTGGGGTCCCAAGGACTGAGCCCTGCGTCAGGCTCTCTGCTCAGCTGGAGAGCCTGCTTCTCCTTCAGGGCGCCTGAGTGGCTCAGTCAGTTAAGGGTCTGCCTTCGGCTCAGGTCGTGATCCCAGGGTCCTGGGATCGAGCCCCGCATCGGGCTCCCTGCTCAGCGGGGAGGCTGCTTCTCCCTCTGCCTGCTGCTTCCCGTCCTTGTGCTCTCTCTCTCCCACTCTCGTTCCATCTCAAATAAATAAATAAAATAAATTATATATCCATACGATGGAACATTATTCAGCCATAAAAAGAAAGATGTGTGCTGCCACATGGATGAATCTTGAAAACGTGATGCTGAGTGAAAGAAGCCAGAGGTGAAGACCACGTGTCGTGTGATGCCACTTCTAGGAAGTGTCCAGAAGACGCAGGCCCACAGAGACATGAAGCAGGTTAGCGGCTGCCCAAGCACAAAGGGTGAGGCAGGCCGGGTGAAGGCTGAGGGCCGCGGGCTCCCATCTGGGGTAATGGGTGTGTTCTAAAGTTGACTGTGCTGATCAGCCAGCTCTGCAATACAGTAAAACCACTGGGCTCTACACTTGAGTAAATAATACAGTACGCGGATTATATCTCAATAAAGCTGCTAAAAATGTACCAAACGGAACCGGCCTAGCATGCAAGTGCCACGAAGGCAGAAGCTTTGTCGGGCCTGCTCAAGGCCACTTCCCTGGGGCTGTTACATTGCCTGCTCATTCTGCCCGCGTTTCCCTTCCTCTGCAGCCGATGGCAACCAGGACGGGGTGAGGGCGGGGAGGGCTGCGAGCTCGGGGGCGGCCTACCGTCTCCATGGAGTCGTCCACGGACATGAGGGTCTGCAGACGCTTCCGCTGCAGCATGTTGGTGAACTCCATGTGGATGGGCTTCATGGGCCCCGTGTAGCGCATGATCCAGTGCTTGTCGGGGTTGGGCGCGTAGTTGTAGCTCGGCGTGCTGCAGGCAAACCCACGCCCAGGTCAGGCTGGGTGCAGGGCTGCCCCGAGCCCCCCAAGTCCCCAGCTCCCCAAATCTGCAGTCCCCTAGCCTCCCAGATCCCCAGCCCTCTAAGTTCCCAGCCCTGCAGGTCCCCAGGCCCCTAGATCCCCAGTCCCCTAACCCCTAGGTCCCCAAATCCCCAGACCCCCCCAGCTTCCCAAATCCCCAGTCAACTAGCCCCCAGGTCCCCAGTCTCCCAGGCCACTAGCTCCTCCAATCCCCAGTCCTCTAGACCCCAGGCCTCCAGGTCTTCAGGTCTCCAGGTCCCCAAGTCCCCAGCCCCCCGTGTCTCAGGGGAGCAGCCTCCTGCACGGCGTGAGCGCCCATCTGGGGAAGCCTCGTTGGTGCATCAGGGGCTCTGCTAAACCTCACATCAGCATTTCTGTGGTGTGGGGTGTGCACGTGGGAGGACCAGGGGTCACCCAGCCTTAAGTGACCCGGAGCCGGACAGTGAGAACATCAGTGCCCCCGGCTCAGCTCTGCCAGCCCGCCCGCTGTATCAGGCCCAGTCTGAGTCCAGTGTGAGTCCCCTGACACCTCCCTGGAATTCGCTCTGCTTTCTTAAGAAGGGGAGAGGCTCAGGTCCAGAGCCTCCCGCATGCACAGCCCCTCCCTCGAATTTCTTAGCCTAGTGGTGATTTTTCAGTTATCTCAGGAAGGGAGTGTTATTGTGGTTAAGACACAACTACAGAGCTTCCTTTTGCAATAGATTGGTTAAAAAAAGGAAAAGAAAAGAAAAAAAGAACATTGGTTAAAAACTCAGGTCAATAAGAGTCACGGATGTATGACCAAAAACGTGAGGGTGGCGCCCGAATGTACATTTGTCATGATTCCTCTTCCCGTTTGTTCTCATCTCCCGGTTACTGAAGAGGAAACAGAGGGTCAGAGAAGTTCGGGGACCTGCGCACAGTCTCACGGAGCGGGCGGTGGAGCTGCGGGGGGCCTTCTGCCATGGGGTCTGCTGTGATGACCATCATACTGGCCAAATCACCAGAACCTCCGAGGTCTACGGAGCACCTCCCACGTTCCACGTACTGGGCGCAGCTCGGAGGTTCACCTACCATCTCATCACCACTCATCACCCCAGGAGCAGGTGCCACGTTTCCTGCCCCAGCGAACACATGGAGGCCCGGCAAGGGGACTAACTTGCCAAAGGAAGGCAGAGCTGGGCTTTGAACTCCAGGAGCAGACATGGTCGCCCACGGCCACCATCACATAATCGCCTCCCTGACACGAGGGCCTGTCTGGATACCCTCCTGCCCATATGTGCTCGGCTGTAACTTCGGCCAAGGAGCTCCTGCTGGAGGATGGAGCCGCCGAAACACACAGGTTGATGTGGCTCATGGTTCTGGAAGTTTCCAGATGATTCTAGTCACCTAGGGCTCTGTCCCAAAGCAGGAACACCTCTGGTCTCCTGAGCTCACAGGAGGCCCCGGGCTCTGAGCTCCGGCGGGGTATTCTGGGTGGGGTACCCCGCTGACAGGAAGTGCCCATTCACCCCACAAAAGGGGGCATCTGTCGTGCTGGTCTGGTGCCCCTCAGATCTGACCCCCTCCCCAGTCAGAGCTGAAAATAAAGGTTGCATTTCCACTGCCTGAAGACAAAAGTCTTTTCAAAATGCAGGGGGCAAGGGGGGGCGAGCAGGGAGTGAGGGCCAGCCAGCGGGTCTCACGGGTCTCACGGATAGGGCAGAAAGCTCCCCAAAGTCTCACCGGCCTCACCAGGACCTCCGCAGCCTCTGGGGCGTCAGGGTCTCAGGGCTTTTGGGGAGAGGGGCTGACACTGCTGCTCTGGGCAGCCTGACAGTTAGGAGACCGTTGCTGTGTAGACTGGGGCTGAGTCACAGCCTTGAGATTCCTTCTGGACTCTGCTTGGAGTCCCTGGCTGGTCTCCTGCCGCTAAATCCAGCCCGTTCCCCGCCCCCCGCC
>LNAC01000191.1:759223-769490 GCA_002007465.1 Ailurus styani
GGGCTCTGGAAGGCCCGTGAACCCCAATCGGATGCCACACCTCGAAGGGAGCTCTGGGGGCTGGTGGGGGTTGGGGTGTCTCTGTGTGTGTCTGCGTATGCTTGTGTGTACCTGTCTGCGTGTGTGTCTGGGTGGGGATCTGTGTTTACACGCCTGTGTAATCTGTGGGTCCCCGTCTGTCGGTGTTTAGGTATGTGTGTATCTGTATCCTTGTGCATCTGTGCGTACGTGTGCATCTGTGAAGGTATCTGTGCATCTGTGTGTGCATGTTTGTGTGTGCACTTGGGACCTTTGTGTGTCTGGGTGTCTACGTGTGTATCCATTTGTATGTTTGTACACTTGTGTGCGCACGTGTTCGTGTGTGTCTGTGTGTATCGGCATCCTCGTGTGTGCACAGGTGTGGGGGGCAGGGAGTGGGAGGGGGCCCCGGGCAGGTGGGGTGGGACCACCCGGCGTCAGGCAGCGTCTGGGGGAGCCCACGAGGCCCACGTCAAGAACGGGACACGAGGGCACCTGGGTGGCTCAGTGGGTTAAAGCCTCTGCTTTCGGCTCAGGTCATGATCTCAGCGTCCTGGGATCGAGGCCCGCATCGGGCTCTCTGCTCAGCGGGGAGCCTGCTTCNCTTGACTGGGTGGCAGTCGGACAGGAGCCTCTGGACAGAAAGATCTAGAAGTCTGACCCACCAGCAGGGCCCTGTCCCCGCCTCATCCCCCCACTTGACTGTCATAATTAAATATCCCAGCTGCAGAAGTTTCTGGTTTTTGGTTTTGTTTTGGAAATGATTATACCCCAGAGATGGGAGAGCCTTCCAAACACACCCCTAATAAGGCGGCGGGGGTTCTCCGGGTAAGTAATAGCAGGCGTTACTCATGTTCAATTTCTATAATTTTCATTTCAAAGGGAAAATAAATGAGCAGGCAATGTCAAACAATCTCATGAAGCTCGAGGGCTGCTGGGGAGGAGGGATGCCAGCGCCTCTTAAAGGAGAAGCTGCAGAGGCGGAGCCGACCGTCCCCCTTCCCCCAGCGGCTCCTCTCGGTGGGTCTGAGCTGCCCACCGCCTCCTCCTGCAGCGGGGAGCCGCTGGTGGGGGCAGCCGGGGTCCCCCCGGGGGTGGAGGAGTGGGCTGGGGGTGCGGGCAGGCAAGTCAGGTGTGCAGAGAGGCCGGGCTGCCGGCTGGGGAGCAAGGGGGCGCCGCAGCCCCTGGAAAGCCGTTCACCATCTGTCCAATCTCCTCTCCGAAGACCAGGGCATCAGGAGGTGAGCACACGGCCTTATCCTCTCGGAGCCACTCTGGGCGCTGTCAGAAAGTAATTACAGCGAGGGGACGAGGAGGGCAACGCAGTCTGATTATAATGACAATTAAACACCCGGAATATTCAGGCGGATTCAAAATTGCCCTGTCCTTGTGGCCCCAATGTCACAGCAAGGGCTGCTGGGTATCACTCACGGCTAAGCAGGAGGTGCTGGAGGCAGGGAGAAAGAGAACTTTCCAGAGATTTACTAGCCAGCTGGAGGGAGGAGGACGGAAGGGTAGGCAGAGAGATGGGAGGTGTGGCTGGGGGCAGGACCGGAATCTGGCTCTGCGGTTTCTCGGCCCCAAGCTACCTCGCCTCTCTGTGCCTCAGTCTCCTCATCTGTGAAATGGGAATGCCAGGTGTGCTAGGCAGTCTCCAGGATAGCTTTCGATGGCCCCCACTTCCTGGCATTCACGCCCTGTGTCCCCCCTCCCACACTGGCAGCCCTGGTCTGTGCGGCCAAGAGAAAATGGCACAGCGATGGTGTGTCACTTTTAGATTAGGTCACAAAAGACTCTGGCTTCCATCTCGACCTCTCTCTGTCTGCCCCAGGCCCTCCAGTCCATTCCTCCACCTTCGATCATTTGCTCTGGAGGAAGCCAGCTGGTTGCCCTGCGGTGAGGACACCCAAGGAACCCTCTGGAGAGCCTGGTGGCTGAGGAGCTGCCTGGTGGGTGCTCCCCAGGGTGGCTGCATCCTGGCCCACACCTGGATTAGAACCTCAGGAGACCTTGTGCTAGAACCTTCCAGGCAGGCTGCTCCCAGGTGCCTGACTCACACACACTGTGACCGAATACACGTTTGTGTTTTTAGCTGCTCTGTGTCAGGATAATTCGTTATGCAGGAATGGATAAATAGTACTTCGAGGGTCGTTGTGACCATTCGGGGATTTGGTGCAATGTAAGGACTCAGCACGGAACCTACTACATGGTCAACAGCTCAGGAAAGGCTGCTGAATATATCCATGGTCTGATGAGGCTATGAACCCCTTCTCAAGAAAATGATTTAAAATGCACAAAATAAACTAAACAGGATCACAAAGGAGACCCCCTATACCGCAGTGCATACACAGACCTCATGGAGTAAGGGGAGGACGAGGGACCCAACTTAACACTTGCTGCCGGCTCTGGCCCGTTAGCCAGGCTGGCTGGATTTGCGTCCGGAGTCCCCTCGGTGAGCAGTGCGTTCCTGGGGTCTTCGCACCAGGAGGATTCGAGACAAGGCACAGCTCTGTCACCGTCGTGCCATTAGCATCCTGAAGCCAGACCCTCCCCCCGACCCATGTCACCCAGCGGCTCTGCGGGCAGGGCGCCGAAGCTTACATGTGCTGGGAGGCGTTGGGGAAGAGGCGAGAGTACTGGGGGGCGGAGTCCTCGGGGCCGTGGGGGGCCGCGTGACTGATGACCATCAGGACCGGCCGGTGCGGGTACATCTTCTTGGACGTGCGGAAGAAGCTCACACTGTCATTGGTGATGAGGTCTGTCAGGTAGTCCTGGGGGTGCAGGGAGAGACGGGAGAACGTGTGAGGAGCTGGGGCACCGCACTCACCCAGACAGACAGTCCCTGCCCCCCCGGGGCTGATCGTCCAGGGGCAGAAAGCCAACCAATGAGCAAGGAGATGGCGCCAACGGAGAAAAACAAGCACAGGGGCTTACGGAGGAAGGGGGAGAAGTTGTGATTTGTCATCCATTCGTCATGGATACTAAAATAATACCAGCTCACACTTCGGTGCTCATGGAATGGCAGGAATAGTTCTGTTTACTTGTATCAGTTCCTTTAATTCTTGCTTAACTGTTGAAAGTAGGTGTGATGAGAATTCTTGGTTTCCGGAACAAGAGATTAAGGCACAGGGAAGTTAAGCGAATTGCCTGATGTCACAGAGCCGGTAAATACTGCAGCCAGGCCTCCTGAGTCTTGTTGCCTAAACCTGGAGTCTTTCTAAAGTTCCAGAAATACCCTCAAGCAGGGTGAGGCCATCCCGGAGTGCTGTGCTGGGGGCGTGGGCAGCCGACCATGTAAACCCAGAGTCAAGACAGTGACAAATGTGTGACAGATGGAGGAGGTAAGCTGTGACTGCGGGGCTGGAGTGGGGGCATACTTTAGCTGGGACAGTCAGGGGGGGCCTCTCGGAAGAGGTGACATTGGGCCTGAGTCCTGAGTGATGAGGAGCCAGGCATGGGAAGATCTTTATCATTGGGGTTGACCCTCAACTGGCTTTTGGAATCCTCGGGGGAGCCTTGCTGAGGTGTGAGCCTACGCCCAGAGATGCTGGTTTAATTGTTCTGCAGTTTTCCCTAGGCAATGGGCTTTTGAAAAGCTCCTAGGGGTTCCAGTGTGCAGCCAGGGCTGAGAATCACTGATCCAGAGGAAGCGTTCCAGGCAGAAGGAACGACAGATGCAGGGACTCTGAGGCAGGAAATGAGCATGCTATGTGTTTGAGGAATGTCAGCAGGAAGGAGCAGCACAAACAGAGGCAAGCAGCGGGTGTCCGAGAGGTGAGACCCGCTTAGACACGGGGCAGGATGAGAGAGGAGCTGGAGGAAGAGGAATGGGCAGAAACCAAGGGCTTTAAAAGCTCAGCTCGGCAGCTGAGCTTTGCCTAAACTCTTCTTGAACTTGGTAAAAATCTTCAGCTGCTGATCATCCACGAAGGTACCGAGTTCCTGAAATTTACCTTCTGCTCCCTGGGAAGCAGTTCTGTCCAAAATGATCACTTTCAAAATGAGGCAATGTTTTAGAGACGAAAAAGTCAAGAAGTGGCTACAGCTTCCACCCTGAAGTGAACATACCCCACGGGTGGGCCCATGCTTCCACGACACGCCTCCAGGGACACCTGACACCACACTGATGCACAAGGGTGGCCACTGCAGCTGTGTTTATACAGCAGAAATGTATCGCAGTGACCAGCAACAGGGACGTGATTAATGAGTTTACGCTGCTTTCATACAGTGCAGGGCTGGGCAGACATTGCAGGGAAGCAGGTCCGTAGTTACCGTGATGGAAAACTGTCTGAGATCGCACTTTGGAGGGAAAGAGTGAGCTACTCTCAAACCAGGAAGATCCCATCTTTTCGTGGGGAGGGAGGGAGGCAGGGTGTAGAGGAGAAGCCAAACCCCTAACCCCATCTGCTTCTGAGCACCAAGGAAGAATCTAGAAGGACAGATACCAGCGTGCTAACTAGGGTCTGGGATAAAGGGAGAGAAGGGGGAGAAAGTTATTTGCTGGTTTGAATACTTTTCCTGGAATACTTTTTATGACGACTTTTGGGGAGTGAAAAAAGGTTTTCTATGAGGATTCTGTAGAACCTATTACATAAAAATAACATTATAGGTCACCTAAATCAAAGAGCACCTGCTACATTGGGGAGCATGACCTGAAGGGGCCGGGAAAGTTCTTAAAATGACAGAGGGAACGACGGACGTGGCCGTGAGCACGGTGGGGACCAGCAGCTGAAACTTGCTGCCTCGGGCCGGTGGGGAGCCACAGGGAGGGCCGCCGCCGCTCTCTGTAATAAACCCATCCTCACTGCTTGATTTTGGAACGCTGTGCCTACTTGGCTGTGATTAAACATGTTTTCTCCAAAGCCACCATGAACATCCCTTCCCAGGAGAGACCTACAGTGCCATGATCCAGCATCCAGAAAGCACAGACTCGAGCCACCTGGATCGACATGGACACGCCTCACCGGCCCGGCCCTGGCTGAGAAAAGCAGGTGGAGGGACATGCACGATCCAACACCCTTTGTAGACAGGCGAGAACACACCAAATGTTCCGTATTGTTTGAATATCTGCATATGCAACAGTAGGACGAGGGCATCCGTGGCAATCAGTAGGGGGCTGGTCACCCCCCGGGGAGGGTGACACGGGGGGCTCCCGTGGCTTGTGATATCGCCCGTTCAGAAACGTGGGTGCCGTGATGAGCGGGTCAGCCTCCCCACGCTGCCAGGAGGGGAGCAAGTGCTGGGAGGTGACAAGCCCTTGACTCAGTGCCCCGAGTGTAGCCGGCTCCTGACAGGGCGGCTGACACGGCTGTCTTGGTGGTGTGGCCGATTCTCCACCTATCTGAGCTCACCCGCCCTCCGGGGTCCTTTTTAAGGCCACTCAGATGCCAGCTAAGGCTCTGCCGACCTCCGACCTCCGCTGGCGACAGCATCTGACCATCCGTGTGGATCGAAGGGGACGCGCCCTGACTCCAGGGGTGGGTGGTGAGCCCCCGGGGGGCCCACGAGGACGCGCCATCTCTCTGGCCACCGTACTGAGCATCCAGGCCTCAGAGTGAGGGATGAGGGGACCTGGGCCGGGGGGGCGGCGGCACTGTCTGGTGACAGCTGGGAGCAGATCCAATAGACAGGATGTGTCCCNGGGGGGGGGGGGGCAGTCCCCCCCCCCCCCGCCACCTGGTTTCCGGTTTGAGTGAAGGGTGCAGGGATGGCGGGCGGGGTCCAGGAGAAAGAAAATGTCACGGCGAAGACAGGAGTGCAAGTTCTGGACAAGCTGAATTGGGTGCCGGGTCAGCGAGGGAGGAGTCAGGGATGTGTGTTGTTAACAGGAAGGGTGAGACAGGGGAGGGGACCAAGCAGGCTCCAAGGTGAATTTTCTAGAACCTGGAGATCAGCTGATAGAGGATGAGGAGCTCCCCTCTCTGCCCCCTTCAGCCCTGCGCCAGGCCCATTCCCGCTCTCCTGGGTGAGGGAGCAGACTTCCCCTGACGCCCTCCTGGCCACGCCCGTGCAGGTGGGCGGTGATGCCAGCTTCTGGGGATTTCGCTCCTAACTGGAGCTNGCCCCCCCCCCCCCCCCCCCCCATCGTGACCTCCAGCCCACTTGGATCAGTAAACCAAGAGGAGCCCAGTGCATCTGCGGAGACTGCTAGCCTGCAGCTCTGGGCAAAAGCGTCCATTTCCCCCAAATGGTCAGTTAGCCGAGGAAGCCTGTGGGGTGTGGGGCGAGCTCCTGGGGAGCTCGGTGACAGGACAGGCTGGCCCGTCTCACCCCCTGCCTCATTCCGCAGGCTCGGCCTTCGCTGCTGTTTCTCACTTATGTGCTCATTTAACAAGTACTTGTTGGGTGCCTGTTCCCAGGGTGCCGGCCTTCCTGTGAAGGGCTTGGCATGTGGTCACGGGCCCCCGTCCCCATGGTGATCACAGTCCCGTGCGGGGTGTGGAAAAGCATTCTCATTAGTGGCAAGAAGGCAGAGGACCTGGGAGGGACAGGAGGTTTTCACTCGCTCAGGATTACCCCTGGCTGCTGGGGGTGGGGGATAGAGACTGTAAGGACAAGCGAGGGGACGACGGCTGGCAGGATGGGAAGCTCCTCTTCTTGCCTGCACCTGGGTGCCTGGAGAAACCCGTCCCATGGGGGCCCCCTGGGAGATCCTCACACTTTGTTCCCATGGAAGCCTGGGGTTCTACCTCGTGTCTGAACTTGGGTGAGATAAGCCAGCTCACCCCAAATTTCTCAAGGTATCCCCCCAAACTGGAGTCTCCTGGCTCCCAGGGCTAGTTAAATTTTCTGCTTGGGAAGCCCATATGAGCTGCTTTAGAGCTGTGCCTTGAGAATGATGGCTTTGTTCCTGAGACCTGGTTTGAGGGCGGGTTGGGGCGGGGGAGGGCAGGGAAGGGAGGTTGTCCCCTCCCCACGGGAGGCAGCCCTCAAGCCAACCTCTTGAGGATATTCTCCTCACTTGGCAAGTCAACCCATAACAGAGAGTTTCCTCTTCTGAGCCACTGGCTTCCCGGGCAGCAGGTCTGTCTAACTTTTATTCTGAATCAGAGAGCTGATCCCGCCCACGTGGAAGATTGTACAACAGTTTGTGTTCAGAAGAGAGTCACATCCCTTTAAGGAGCAATTGTATTTTCATAAAGCCGAGGGCTCTGGAGTCAGAAATTCTGGGTTTGCACCCCAGCTTTATTGCCTGCTATCTGTGGGCCAACCACTCACTTTTCTGCACCTCAGTCTCTGCATCTAAAAAATGGGCCCGATAATAGTCCTTTCTTCAGATGGTGATGTGAGCATTGGACAAATGAATAAAGCACTCAGCAAGGAGCCCAGCACTGAGAAAACCCACAAGGAACATTGGCTCTGATTATTGTCACATGTTTACTCAAGTGACCTTCGCGGCAACTCTGAGAAGAGGACTTTGTGCCCATTTGAGAGATGGGAAAATGGAGGTCACAAAACTAACAAGCAATGTACTCAGAGCGAGACCTCAGGCCTTTGTATTTTTCATCTGCTCCATCGCTTTTTCCCATAAAGTTATGAATGAGTATACGGTGGTTTACACTAAGCATCAACAAAGCTTTTCTGTGAAGGGTCAGCTAGGAAATGTGTGAAGCTTTGCAGGCCAGATGTCTCAGTTGCAACTACTGCTCACTGACACCGTAACAGGAAAGCAGCCACTGCGTCAATGAATGGGCATGTCTGTGCTCCAGTAAAACTGGAGGCCTGCTAAATTGTAAATTTCATGTCATTTTCACGTGTCATGAAAGCTGCTCTTTCTTTGTTTTTTTTTCAACGAGTTAAAAATGTAAAAACCATTCTAAGCTCAAAGGTTTGACAAAAACACTTGGCCCATGGGCCCTAGGTCAGAGAATGGATTTGGAAGCTAGATGGCCTGGGTTTGAATCCTAAGTTTTGCCAATTACTAGTTGTGTGGCCTTGTTCCTAAGCCTCTCTATGCCTCAGTTTCCTTACGTGCTGGTTTTGAAGAGTAACAGCATATGTAGTATAGGCTATGGTGAGAAATGCATGGGTTCATTCTGTATCATGTAGAATGATTTCACCCGATCTGCTGCATGTTACGTCTGAGTGCTACTCATTATTCCTCAAGAATCACACGCCTGTGTTTTTCACGTGACGATGAAAACAGTCCAAACAAATCTGGTTCCCTTTTGTCCCTTCTCACCCCTGCTTATGATCCTGGCCCCTTTTGTCCCTTCCCAGGAAGTACTTTCCCAGATGTGTTGTTGCATGTATTATAGTATTGCTTTATGCATCTTTTTTTACATTGATCAGATCACACTGTGCATCTTCATTCAGTCATTCAACAAACACAGCAGGGAACACAATGAATCCACACGCCTGCCTTCAAGGGCCTTGTATTCTAATGCAAGGGGAACAGACAAAGTGAACCAGTGCTCCACACAGGTGTGGTGTGTCAGTGGTGATCAGCTGGGGGTGTGTGCCCTTGACACACGGTGGTCTAGGAAGGTGACATCTGAACAGGGGCCTGGAGGAGCTCTCGCTGCAGCCTGCTCTTGCTTCCAAGATGTCCAAAGCCCATCTGATGGCTTTACACACAGATCCCCCTTGTCTTTTTCCAGAATCCTCCAGTGTAGGGTTCCTTCGTGGTCACTTAATCACTGCCTGCATAGGTGGCCTTCCTTAATCTCTTTCAGTAACAAACAAAGCCTCAAGCAACAGCTCAGCCAGCTCCCCTCCTGCATATGAGGGAGGCTTCTCCGGAACAGAGAAGCACAAATTCAGGATCAAAGGGTGGTCTCGTCCAAGTTTACAGAGACTACCATCCTTCAGGGCTTTCGAGGCACCTGGGCCTCGCCTACTCCCCACCTGAAAGCCTCTTCTGCAACCTGACCCTCGTCATTCCCACCTCCTTCTGCCGCCAGTCCCACCTTCTCGAACCCTCTCTGGCTATTAGCGCCTGCGCTGTATCATTCCTTTCTCATTATCACTGCCTCTCTGTCCACCTTGCCATCAGGACCCTTTGCAGGGCATCTGGCCTTGGGAATAGGGACTCAGGACAGAGTCCTCAAAGGGCCTTTTGAAGGAACGAGGGAAGGACTGTCACGTCTTCCCCAGCTGGGCCTCCCGCTGAAGCCACTGAGGCCAACAATGGCCCCGGGTAGAAGCCTATCTCACTCCTCAGGCTGCTGGAGCACGGGCTTCCCGGCTCGGCCTCGGCTGACACCCTAGCTCCCTCCGGCTCCCTCCCAACGCTCTGGCCCCCACTGCCTGCTGCCCGCTCAGGTCTCAACCCTGGACCCGCGCCAGCTCTGACTCCAAAGGGGCCCCCATCCCCCTGTTCCCAGGCCTCCGCTAACAGGGAACCCAGGAATCCTCCCACGGGGTTCCCCTCATTCACAGGGGGGATGTGTCTGTGGCAGGAAACAGGGCGGAAGAACAGCCGCTGCGTGTCCCGTCCTCAGCCCCAAAGGGGCTCTGAGTGTCCCTGGATAACTTGATTACAGGGCTGCTCTGAGACCAGGCGTGGACGTGCTGAGGAATTTTAACAAGGACGGAGTGGATTTTTCTAGGTTTTGGAGGATCTGCCTGTGCTGAGGCTGGGAGGAGAGAAGAGCATGTTCAGCCCCAAGACACTACAATCTGTATTTCTAGCTTATAAATCCCCTTACTTTGGATTTAATTCACCTGGGAGCGGATGGAGACCAACTCTGTGCAGAGTGAGACAGAGGGGCGAGGGTGCTGCCCAGGTGACGTCACATGTGGTTTCTGCCACCGGGGCCTGAACCGATCAGACTCTGCGAGGGGACACATCAGTGGTGATCCCCTGTCCAAGGGGGGAGGGATCCCCAAATGTGCTGGTGTTCCCAGAAGGGGAGTGGGATAGGGTGTTTTTAGGCCATGGAGCATCTGCTCAGCTTTCTTCCGTGGAAACTTTTCATTTTCACATGCGCTCTATTCTCGGCGGACGTTCCAGGGTCTGGCTCCCGGGCAGGGCTCCCGCTGACCCTGTCTCTAGCTCAGGAGCGGAGCATGTGCCTATAGCCCATAGAAACCCTGCCTCCCTCCCTGGCCACACTGATTGGTTCAGGGGCAGACATGTGACTGCTCCAGAGCCAATGAGATGCAATGAGACTTGCTTGGAATCCTGGGAAGGAGACTCCCTCGCTTGCAGCTGGGCAGGAAGGTAAGAGAATGGAGGGAGGGCCATGTTGCTACCGGGGCGGGGAGAGGGTGAGGGGGATGGAGAGGAGGGGGAGAGGAGGGGGAG
>LNAC01000191.1:769629-788726 GCA_002007465.1 Ailurus styani
GGGGAGGGAGGCAGGGGAAAGATTGTAAGTGGCACTGGAGAGAAGAAAACAGAGCTTAGAGGAGAAGCCACCACTTGAAGATTTTGTTTTTGAGCCCCTGGGTCCAGCTATGTCTGACCCCATTATGTTTCCTCTTCAGTTGAGCCATTCTGAGTTGAGTTTCTGTTCCCAAGCGACCGAGAGAGGCCAGTCCGATTCAAGAAAGGATAAATCCTGTAGTTTAGAGCCCTCCGGGAAGGATTCGTGGAAGAGAAGATGGGTAACATTTGGATAAATTCAGGGCGTGAGAGCACCGGTAAAGATTTGGAGATGGTTGTAATAACCGACAAGGCTGGTCTGGTTGAACTGGCTCCTACTGGGGATGCTGAACGAGGAGAGAGGGCTGGCGTGTGGGTGTGCATGCGTGTGCACATACATGTGCTTCTACACAGTGCTGTGGTGTTCTGGCTTTAATACACATACCATCCCTCCACAGGCAACCACACACCTCCACGTCCCAGACTGTGAGCACCTGGGTCTGTCTGTGTTCATCCTTGGACACCCAGCATCTGGCACAGTGCCTGGCACAGAGCAGGCTCTCAACAAATAGTTGTTAATGAGTAATACACCAAATCCAACTAGGTCATAGTAAGTGCTCAGTAAGTAGATGTGCACATTATTACTCATGCAGGGGCGTGCCCACTTTCCAGATTGGGGAATTGAGCCTCTTAGGAGTAGGGAACATTACCAAGGGCATGTAATGTGTTGAGGTGGGGCTCTGAACCCCAATCCGCTGCCTCTAAGAGAGAAACTCACTGCACAGTCCCAGGAGGGCAGCGGGCAGGAGAACAGCACAGTGTGGCACATCCAGGGGTTGGGTCTGGCCCTCAGGGAAACTTGATTCATGCAGGATGTTAGGAAAGTCTGAATTAGTTGCCAATATTTCAAAATCAGGAGCTTTCACAGGGAAAAACACATGCGTTTGTAGCTTCTGCTGAAAAAATCAGAAAACCTGGCCATCTTGGGCTCACATTTCTGTGTGGGACTGACAGGCCTGATCTGAGTTGGCTGCCTTCTCTTAGACAGATATATTTCACCATAGTCCCCACCATTCTCTACTGTCTCCCCTACTTCTAGCTTGCTGTTCTCTTTGTGTGACTGCCTGTCCCCTGGTCACTTCTGTCTGGGGGGGAGGACCTCATGTAGTGATTCAGAGAGAGATGAACTAGGGAGGGCAGCCCCAAGGAATCATCACCCTAACCCAGAGAGCCCTGCCTATGACAGTCAGCCAGGCCCAGGGCTAATGGCAGTGACAGTGGGGAAGGGAGAGGGAAGGGAAGAATGTCGGGGAGAAAGAATGGATCAAGAAGGCTGCAGGCAGATGCAAGAGTTGGCTTTGATGATTTAGTTGGGACAGGAATATTTGCTAGTCTCCAGATTTTTTTTTAATGGAAAGCTTAGATGAGATATCACAGTCAGTCTCCTATCCTCCTCCTCCTCCTTCCCCCTCCTCATTCAAGCCAAGAATCAGCAAACTATAGCCCACGGGCCAAATCAGGCCCACTGCCTGTTTTTATAAATAAAGTTTTATTGGAACGAGCCATGCTTATTTGTTCACACATTACCTGTGGTGGCTTTTACACTACAATGGCAGACTTAAGTACTTGCAACTGAGAGTGTATGGCTCGTAACTGTAAAATATTTAGTATTTGGCCCTCTACGGACAAAGTTTGCTGTCCTGATCTGAGTTACTTCATATTATTACTGTGTAGAGGGGCTCTTCAGATACTCTATGCGTATTAACTTAGGTGATCCTCAACAACCTTTCTGATAAGACCACAATGAAATACCACAGTGCCCCAGGACAAGGGAATAATAAAGAAGATAGTACCAGTGTTACTAAGGAGTATGGAGGAGCCAGAACCCTTGTAACATTTGTGGCTGGGGCTGTCAGCTGGTTCAACCACGGAACGCATCCTGTGTCTCAGCGATTCTCGTAGCTGTGTAACCAGAAGAAAACACTACCTAGGTCTACCCAAAGCCGTGTGTAAGGATGTTCACAGCAGCCCACCCTGGAGACAACCAAACTGTCCACCAGGGGTTGAGCAGACTCACACCTGCCACCTGCACGACATCGCTACGCGGCAACGAGGGGGAACGCGCCGCAGAAGGTGCGCAGGCAAGGGCAGGACTGTCACAGGCGTGAGGCTGAGTGAAAAGACGCCCACCCCAAAGAGCCCATACAATGTGAGTCCACTGATGTGACGTTCTAGAACAGGCAAAACCAATTCGTGGGGATGGAAGCTGGAACAGAGGTTACCTCGCGGGTGGGACTTTTGACTGGAAAGGTGCACAAGGGAGCCCCTGGGGGCTGGAAATGCTTTATATCTTGACCGGGGTGGGACACCCGTGCGTGAGCATTCCCCGAGCTGTCCACGTCACATCTGTGCCCTCTGTCTCACATCAGACAAATTAGTAGGACTAGGAAAACTACGCCACGGAGAACAAAGACACTGAGGTACAATCACACCGTGGAACGTCACACAACCAGAGTGCAGGCTCTGAACCCCCACAGGACAGCACGGGTGGGTGTCGATGTGGTGGGAAGCCGAAGGAGCTGGACACAGCTCCTTCTTGTCCCCCTGTGGGCTGGTGACAGGTGCTTGTGCGGCTGGAGAACATTCACCGAACTGGACTGTCTGTATGCACACTTTCCATAAAAATACCCTGCTTGGGCATCCTGTGACCGATTCTCTCCGACCCAGACTATTATTTGAGAGATGGACACATGGAGAAGCAGAGGGTGCTCGAGGTCCCTCATTCAAATCAGGGTCACCACCACCCGAAGCCAGGCAGTTAAACTCCCATGTCACGCCCCTAACTGTCCCCCGCCAGGGACACGCAGGACTTACCTTGGAGTAGTCAAAGCCATGCTTCTCCTTCACCCCGTTCCGACAGAGCGTGTAGTTATAAAAACGGGAGTTTTTAAGAAGGCCGACCCACTCCTTCCAGCCGGGTGGCACGTAGGAACCATTGTATTCGTTCAGATACTTCCCGAAGAAAGCTGGGGGGGAGGGGGAGAGGGATCAGGAGTCCACATGAGAAAGCAGAGCGCAAACATCTCCTCTGTCCCCCGACGCTTGTGTCCCCAGGGCGTGAGATAAAATATATAGGATTACAAAGAAAATAAATTATTTTGAAATATGGTTACCTGTTAAGAGAATCTGCTATATAGTAACACGCCCTTTTAAAAAAGATATTACCTTGCAAAAAGTAATAATTTCAAAGTAGCAATAAGTGAAAAGAGTTTATTTTGTGACCTCTGCCACCCCTGCCATGGAATATTAGCATATCAGTGATTCCTCCGGATGACAAAATTGCAGACTCTCGTGCCATGGTTCATGGACTACCTTCCTAATGGAAGCCAACGCTAAGAGATGGTGTAGGTTTGTAAAAATAAGAATGTGATTCTTTCCCAGTTGAGCTGATGGACCCCGTGAAGTCCGTCTACGGCATGGTGACCAGAATGGCTAATAGCCCATGAACAATACCAATTGCTGCTGGGGGTGTGGAGCAAATGGCCCTCGATACACAGGCCAGGGGACGTGCAGACTGGTCCATCTCCCGGGCGGCCCTGACTGGCAGTCTCTGCTAACCTTGAACTCACTCCTACCTTCTGACCCAGCGATTCGAATCCTGGGCACTGACTCAGCGGGAAGGCATTCCTTCAGTCCCCAAGTCACGGGCAGGACATGGCTCAGGGCAGCACTGTTCCTGAGAGCCCGTAACCAGAAACAAGGCAGACGCCCATCAACAAGAGCATGGTTGAAGACACTGCTGACCAGCTGGAGAGTGGGACGAATACCACTCCAGAACGAGACAGAACGAGACAGAACGCGCCGGTGCCACGTCCAGTAACAGAGGCAGCTCAACCACCGAATCGTGTTAAGAGAAATCAACCAGAGATGAAAGAATGCTGCACGATCTCATCCATAGGATGTGCATAGAGAGGCAAGAAAGATCTATGGTACTGGAGAACAAAGTAGGGGCTCTCGCTGGCGTGGGGGTGCTGCCTGGGGGACAGGCTCGTTCTGTCTCCTGCCGGAACCCGGGTGCTTGTGTAGCTGAAACCGCGCCGGGCTGGACGTTCAGGAGCCGTGCGCATCTTCACATTCGCCCTTCTCACCAGCGACGGGGTTTACGTAAAGAAAAGCACCCGGATTCCCCTCGAAGGGGATGTACCCCCAAACTCTCTGCAGGTGAGGCGGTGACACACAAAATCGTCTCTATGATACTTTCCTGTTCTTTTTGCTTCTCAACAAGCAAGTATGATTTTTTAAAAAAGATTTTATTTATTTATTTGACAGAGAGAGAGATCACAAGCAGGCAGAGAGGCAGGCAGAGAGAGAGGAGGAAGCAGGTTCGCTGCTGAGCAGGGAGCCCGATGTGGGGCTTGATCCCAGGACCCTGAGACCATGACCTGAGCTGAAGGCAGAGGCTTCAAGCCACTGAGCCATCCAGGCGCCCCAGTAAGTATGATTTTTAATAATTACCACCTATAAAGCCATTTTGAAGAAATGGAAAAATCTGTGAGTTTTTCAGAGACAGAGGCCCTGTGCCAGCGCTCTCCTTCGGATGAGGACGATGGGCTCAGAGACACGTGGGAGACGGTGCTGAGAGCTCGAGGATGGGAGAGTTCCAGACTGTTGAAGGGAGCGAAAGAGACGTTGTTGGCAGCAGAGGGCTTAGCACCGTGCCTGGCAAACTGGGAGTGTTCAGTGGGCACCAGTTCAGAGCCTGAGATGAGAAGAGACAGACAGGGGAGGTGAACACCCGTGGAGGGAGGATTGGACGAAGGCTGGGCTCTGATGCCAGCAGAGGATGAATGGGTGGGTCCTTCTACCTGGAACCTTCGAGAAAGCATGGAGAGATGCCTTGGGCCTGTTGCTGCTGGAGAAGAAAGGCCTGGGCAGGGAGAGTGGGAATGGAGTGGGAGCCCTCCACGGGGGTTTTCCTGGAGGCCTGGCAGGTGACTGGCACCACCTGGGGGTGGGGAGCCCCTTTGGGACCCAAGCAGCCTTGTCCAAATCCCCATGGCCCAGGGCAGATGGAAGCACGTGCATCCAATCCTCCCCGGACACCCAGGGCCAGGAGGGAAGTGGAAAGCGGAGGAAACACCTCCTGGAAGGATCTGGGCATCAGAAGAGGTGAAAATAGGAAGGGAGGGTCCCGAGCAGCTTTGGGGTAAGGCCCAGGGTGAGGAGTCCCTTTGCGCGGGAGGGCAAAGCCCAGCCAGAAAGAACCCCAGCATTCTGGGGGCGAGGGGCGGGGAAACCGGCCGCCCCGGCTCTGAGTCTCTGGGCAGGTCCACTATTCAGGCGGTGGGTGCCTGGCTGGGTGTCAGGGCGCGAGGACTGAGATGCGGGCTGCAGTGAGGGGCAACGGCGTCCCAGCACGGGGCCAGCGGAAGGCCTGACTCCCCTCTCGGGAACACGGCAGCTTCAAACACTGCTGCATCCGTCCTGAAAGTAGCGGTGTCGCCCCTGGGGGACACTTGGCAATGTCTGCAGACGTTTCTGGTTTTGTCACAGGTTGGGATGGGACACTCCGCAGATATCCAGGGGGTGGGGCCAGGGATGCCGCTCAACACCCCACAGTGCTCGGGATGGCCCACCGTGGTGAATCACCATCCCGTGTAAAAGGTCAATAGTCCGAAGGTGAGAAACTCTGTCACCTGCACGTCCCTCTCTTCCGCAGAAGAACGACGTAGGGAGGGCTGGAAAGGCCCCTAGAGATCAAGTCCAGTCCAGGAAATAAGATCTGCTAAACCTCAATGACCTCATTCCTCACATTTGATGTGTCTTTCTATATGTAAGGAGCTCTACTCTGGTAACGCTTCTGGCCTCCCTCCTCTCTCTCCTGTTCCTCCTCCTTGGGGAAGAATGACAAACAGCAGCGGTCAGCAAACATTTCCTGTGAAGGCCCAGATAGTACCTGTTGTAGGCTTTGTGGGCCAGACGGTCTCTATTGCAACTCTTCAATAGTTGTAGAAAATGGTCACAGACAATCCAAACAAGGGGGCGTGGCTCTGTTCCAATAAAACTTTATTTACAAAAACAGATGGAGGGCCAGATGAGTAAAACCATGGTGGGGGGTAATATTAAGGACATAATAGATCAGTGTGCCCATCCATGGTAAAAATCAGGATGGCAGCACAACCCTGAAACTGCTCTATTTGAGGTAACACTGCCTTGGGCACGTATGGATTCATATATGAACTGCTGTGTATTAAACCCTGATGGTATGCCAGGAGCTGTCCCAGGCAATGGCAACACAGCAGTGAATGAGGCCCCCAGCATCCTTGCCCTCATGGGGTGGACATTCAAGTGGGGACTGTGACAAAAAGGGTGGTGTTGGTAAAAAGAGTGATGAAAGAAAAAAAAGGATGGTGTTGCAACAAAGTGGCCAGAATTGGACCCTTGGCGGCGCCGCTGGGTTGAGCGGTCAGGGAAGGCCACCGAGGGCGATGAGAATGAGTCAGGGGAACAGAAATACAAGGGAAACTGCTCCAGACAGGGCTGATAGCAAGTGCAAAGGTCCGGAGGCGGGGACAAACTTGGGGGGCATTTGAGGGCCACAGGGAGGCCAGTGAGGGAGGGAGATGATGTTACAGGGTAGAGGGATGAGATCATGAGAAGAAACAACAGGGGTCATGGCGGAGAAACTTAAAAGGGTCTCCAAGTCCCTTGGAATATTATGCATCAGAGTTTGCATTTTCCTGAAATTGGGACACATTCTGAAAGGAACCCAAGACCAAAGGTAATTTCAGAAGGGTGAACGAAAGGAAGTCCAGGGGAAAACGCGCTCTGAATTCCCTGCTGGGAAAAGTGGGTTCTCTCCCAGGTCCCCCTAGTCTGGCTAGTGAGCCTACCGTTTGTCCCTGAAGATCTGGATCAGGGTCTTCCAGATGAGTCTACCACTCAGACTGCTACAGAGTTTCAGTCGTGGCGCAGCCGATGGGATAAGTCTGGGAGGTGAGAAGCGGGGCACCTTGGGAGGCCCACCCCTGCCCATTATCACCCGATGCCACGGGCGTCCAAGTGTCTGTGGCGATTTCCTCTGCCGGAGTCCCCTCTTTCATACCTCTTTCCTCTTTCCAACCCCCAACCCTTAAAAAAATCCCGAAAGAGTTGGTTGTTCAGGCTCCACAAGACCCCAGAAAACAGGGCTTCAGTCAAAGGCTTTTAGTGCCAAATTAGATTTTGCTCTCACTTGATTAGATTTCCCCAAGGCAGTTTTTAAAATGGTTATTCCGGCACCAGTTGAGGTGGGAGCAGCAAATTAGCGTGGGCCCCGGGGCCCCAGGGCTGGGAGATACAGCCAGGAGAAGGAGCTGGAATTAAAATCAAGATTAAAAATACAGCCGCGTCGTGGCTGGAGCCCGGAGTCACTGAGCTTCCGCGGCTGGGACGCCACAAAAGTGAGGGCAGCAACGTGAGGCCTGGTGCGGGGGAGGGACAACTTGGCAGGCAGATTAAGAGGAGTTAAATGCCAGGCCAGGAAAGGCCACTGGTAATGTGCTGGCTGGCGCTGCCCCTGGGGAGCAGGCTGGCATCAATTGAAAGGACGGAGCACTCACTGCCTCCTGCGTGCCAGGCACGAGGTGGAGAGTTCCACCTGGCAGTGGAGGCTTCTGTTTAGCCCGCTTGGTCCCGACTGTGGTCCCGTGGGTACCACCACTTCCTGCCTTAAGTACACATGCGCTGACCTTCAGACTCCGGGCTGCAGGCGTAATCTCAGCTGGACCAATTGGAGCCCTACATTCCCCTGGCTGCTGTCATTGGTTCAGGGACAGGCATGTGACCCAAGTTGGGCCAATGAGAGTGAGCCCTGGGATTTTTAGGGAGGTACTAGGAAAGAGAAGTTCTTCCAATGGGCTCAAAGCTGATGGGACAGAAACCGGAAGCTGCTGGCAGCCATCTTGTCACCGAGAGGGCAGATCTATTTGACATGAAGACAGCAGCTGTGAAGGGGGTGGGGAGGGAGGGAGGAAGAAGAGAGAGAGAGAGAGAGAGAGAGAGAGATGGACAGAGAAAGACAGACACTAGTTTAAGTCCCTGAGTCTACTCTTACCTGAAGCCAACTTTAATGCTAGCATTTTCAGTTATATTAGTGATTCCTAATCAGGGGACATTGGGCATTGGGGACATTTTTTGTCATCACAGCTGAGTGGGGAGGTACTAATGGTATCTAGTGGACAGAGGTCAGGGATGCTGGTAAACATGCTATAACACACAGGACAGCCCCTCGGGACAAAGAATTATTTGTCTCCAAATGTCAGTAGTGCCAAGTCGAGAAAGCCTGAGTTTGGTCAACCAATAAATCCCCTCACGCCACTTTTGGTGGTTATTTGCTTCATTCAGTTTGAGCTGAGCTTTTTCACTTGCCATTAAAAGGCCCAAGGGAAAGAAGATGAGAGGCTTAGTGGAGCGCAGGGTTTGGCAAACCAAATCCCGGCTGCCACCTGTGTTTGTGAATACTTTCATCGGGACAAAGCCACACCCATTTATTTATATATCATTCAGGCTGCACGCACACTACAAGGCAGAGTGGAGAGGTTGCAGCAGAGACCACGTGGCTGTAAATCCAAAATATTACTATCTGGCCCTTTGCAGGAAGACTTTTCCAACCCTTGTCCTTATGAACAAAATTCCTTGTGTGGGGTGAGGGATCCCTCAGGGATTTGAAGCAGGGCTGGGTTTAACCTGGAGGAAGTGGGGCCAGTTATGCAGAAGTGGATTCTGAAGTGGGTCACAGCAGCGAGGAGGCTCCACAGTGGCAAAGGAATGACCCAACGCTGGCACAGCGATGACAAGAACAGAGCAGCCAGTCACAGTCCATCTTTGCTTTGCAGGGTCCTGATACACACAAGTGTCAGTTTCCACAGTTGAGTTGAATGGTTGCGGCTTCGCTCACATGGTACACAAGCTATAATTTTGCACTGAGCACAAACCGCGCTACTGGCTCTCCAGTCCACCAATCACTGTGTAAATAACAGGCGCACATAAGGAACAGTGGCCCGGTGACCAGTCCCCATGCATCCACGACCAAGTTCACACACAGACAACAAAGCATGTGGTTGGGTTGCCTCCTTGTCTCCTGATGACGACTCTCCGAGACACGTTACAAAAGTGGGTCAGGGAAGAGGAGACCTGGCCAACAGAAATGAAAGTGCAACCAAGAAACGAAAAGCTAGCTGGTGTGGAAAGGCGAGGGGCAGGTAGAAAGAACTGGAAAAGATACGCGCGGTGCAGGAAGCTCTCGTTTTGCAGCCCAATGGCTCCATCGCGGATATACATGAGGAAATGTGATCGTGACAGAAAGGACGAATGTGTCCTATAGGAAGTGAGGCTGGCAAAAACATTCCACGTTAAAGGGACTCTGGGAGCTAGGTCGCCACACTAAATGCTGTGTGTCTTTGGGAAACTAGTTGAATCTCCTGATGCCTCAGTTTCTCCGCTTACAACATGGGGATGATGACAGCGTCTGCCTCGTGGGCTGCTGTGAGGACTGATATGCGTACACGGGCACATCCTATCTTATCTCCCTGTCACTTTCCTGAGCTTCGCAGACATGGCATGACTTACGAACTGAAGCCTTGTGGGACCCGGTGTCCAGCAAGCCTACCGGCGCTCTTTTTCCAACAGCATTTGCTCACTCTGTGTCTCTGTGTCATGGTTTGCCATTTTTGCCATACTGTGTCTCTGTGCCACATTCCTGCCTTATTTCAAACGTTTTCATTATTATATTTGTTACAGTGATCTGTGATTACAATGCGCTGGAGGCTCAGATGATGGTCGGCAATAAAATAAAATAGCATTTTTTAGCAATGAAGTATTCTTAAATTAAGGTGTGTGCATTGCTTTTTTTTTTAAAACATAATGCTATCTCACACTTAACGGACCACAGTATTATGTAAACATAACTTTTACATGTACCAGGAAACCGAAAAAAAATTCATTTCACTGGCTTTATTGTGATATTCGCTTTTTTTTTTAAAGATTTTATTTATTTTATTTCACAGAGGGAGAGAGATCACAAGGAGGCAGAGAGGCAGGCAGAGAGAGAGAGGGGGAAGCAGGCTCCCCGCCCAAGCAGGGAGCCCGATGCGGGCCTCGATCCCAGGACCCTGAGATCATGACCTGAGCCGAAAGCAGAGGCTTTAACCCACTGAGCCACCCAGGCGCCCGCGATATTCGCTTTTTTAAAAAATTATTTAATTTTTATTTTTTAAATATTTTATTTATTTATTTGATAGAGAGATACAGCGAGAGAAAGAACTCCAGCAGGGGGAATGGGAGAGGGAGAAGCAGGCTTTCCTGCTGAGCAGGGAGTCTGATGTGGGGCTCGATCCCAGAACACTGGGACCATGACCCAAGCCAAAGGCAGATGCTTAATGACTGAGCCACCCAGGTGCCCCGCTATATTCGCTTTGTTGTGGTGGTCTGGAGCTGAACCCTGCTGTATCTCCGGGACGTGCCCATTCTCCTTATACCCAGCACATGACCGATGCCCGCTAAGTGTTGGTTCGTTATGACCAAAGGGTCCCCCTTCCTAGCCACTTCTTGCTCTGCTGATACCTGATTTAATAGAGTCCCCACAGAGACGGATGTCAAAATCCACCCTCCCACCTCTAACTTTGAGGGGACTGTTAACCCCCAAGTCCTTTTGAAACCCTCCCTCCTGGTCCTGCGGGCTCGTGCAGGCAGCCCTTTGGTAGAAAGCGCCGTGTAGCCTGTCCCCCTTCTGGCTGCTTTCTCCATTTGTCTGAGTTAAGTGCTGCTGGGGGGCCATTCCGCGTCTGATGGGAGAAGCAGGCCCTTCTGTTATCTCTCCCAGCCCTGAATCTAACTGAAATTGCCTCATACTAATCGCATTTGTGGTCTCTAAAAGCTGGATCTTGCAGCGACTGGAGACTCAGATTAGCCGGCGGTAAACCCGGCAGAGGAGGGCAGACGGAGGCATCATCTTGGGCCTGGGGCAGATGGAGCATTTGCGCAGCTGGCAACTAATGGGAATCCTGGGGCCACTCTCCGTGCTGGAGAGTGGGTCCGGCTGGGATGGGGGACCGTGTCGTCCTGAACATCAGGGCAGCCATGAGTTACTGCTCTGGGTGATGCAGGAGGCAATGCGGGACAACAGTCAGGACTGCGTCTCTGCAGCTAGGCTCTCCTGGTGCGTCACCTCCTGATCGTGGAACGGCTAGTGACTTCACCCCTCTGTGCCTTGGTGGGCAGCCATGGGAGTAAGCCACTGCCTATTGTCACGTGGAGGGAAGGAACCGACGCGGGGAAGGAGCGTGGAATACGACCTGGCACGTCCTAAGTGCCTGGCAGGTGGCACCCAGTGGGGCTCACAGCGCCCAGGGCCAGTGGGCAGCCTTCTCCCTCCCATCAGGGCCATCTGGATGGAACTATCAGCAGGGCTGATTTAAGGACACTGACGTCTCTCAACACGCATTCATCCCACACCATCTACATTAGCGATAACGGATAAATAACTAAGAACTGAAATATCCCAGAGATGACTGGTTGAATCATGCTACATTTTGGTACTTACATTCAAATAGAAATAGTTCACTAAATATTTATTCATTTTGGTTTGGCAGTTTCCTCCATATTTTGAAGCCAATAGAGCCACACATGCATGAAAACACACACACACACACACAGACACACACACAGACACACACACACACACACACACTTTCCTTTGGGTAACCCCTGGGAAGCCACAGCCACCCACAGCCACTCACCCCTGGTTCTTCCCAAATACAAAGGTCCCAACTGTCAACCAAAGTGCCCCTTCTCACCTAAGGGGTGGCTGCATGGCTGAGCTCGGCCAATCAGACTCTACTCTGGGACTCGGAATCTTGAGCCAGGAGACTCAAAGGCAGAAAAAGGGTTGGAGTTTTTTTAAGACCCCCTGAGGGGACAGTTGCTCAAAAGCTGTAACCTGGGGGCTCAGTCAGTCAAGCGTCCAGCTCTTGGTTTCGGCTCAGGTCATGAGCTCGTGGGTTAGGAGATGGACCCTGTGTTGGGCTCTGCACTCATGGGGAGTCCGCTCGAAGATTCCCTCCCTCTGCTCCTCCCCTCCCTTGCGTTCATTCTCTCTCTCCCTAAAATAAATACATCTTTAAAAAAATTGTAAAAAAAAAATATGCTGCATCCTGAATCCACAGATGAGGGAATCCAAATAAATGAGGCAAGACCGCGAGGGCGATAATGTCTCAAAAGTCATAGAAATGTGTCTTGCCTCTTCATCCTCATTCCCTTGCTCCCAGTGGAAATGGCCTTCCCCAATCTTGCTGACTCCCCTTTAGCCTTCCCATGACCCAGTCACCCCCCCAACAGCCAGGAGGACCCTTCTGAACCCAGGACCACCCCCTTTCAGTGACCTGTCCACCTGTCCTGCTACCTCAGCCCACACCTCCCACCCCTCGCCCCTCTTCTCACTCCTAGCCATTCCAGGCCTCTTGGTCCTTAAAACACGCCAGAGTCACTGCCACCGCAGGACATTTGCACCTGCTTTTCCCTCTACCTCACACACGGGCCTTCCTCCCTCTCACATGCACTGGCTCCTTCTCACTGTGCTGTCTCAGGTCAGACGGCGCCTCCTCCTCGGAGCTGTCCGTGACTGCCCCATTTCAAGGCCCCTGTCCCTCTGTACCAGGCTGTCTCTTTTCTCTGTGGCCCCCAGCACCCTCTGAAATCACCCGCGGATGTGTTTCTTGTTTGTCATCATCTCCCCGCGCGAGGACCTTTTCTGGGCATCGTGGTGCCTGCGGTGGGCACAGCATCGTAGCTCTGACAGGGTGACTGGGTTGATGGTTTTGGGTGAGACACATAGGCCGCACAGGGCAAAGCTGCCCCTCGCCAGTGTTTTAAGCCGTTCCCCGCCCCCGGGAGGATAGGAGAACTGGAGAGGCAGCAACTAAATGTTTTATTCAGAGGGATTTCTATTACAGTGGCTGCAGACGACAATGCTGGGTGTCGGCAAGGGGGTCCGTGAAGGTGGCCGAGAGGTCACCCCAGAGCCTTTGCACAGAGGAGACTCAACATGTATCAGGCCAAGGGGGGGGGCGAGTGCTCCCCAGGGGACATGGGGGCCATGCCTGGAGGCATTTCTGGTTGTCCCAACGAGTGGCGTGCTGTTGGCCTCTCGTGGGTGGAGAGCGGGGACGTACTAACCACCGTACGGGGCACAGAGTGGCCCCCACCCCAGAGGAGGGGTTGACCCCACAGCGGCAGAGGTGCCCGGGCTGGGAACCCCAGCGACGCAGACGGGGCGCAGTGTGGCTCTGAAGGCTTGGTTTCCAGACTCAGGGCCAGGCTTGGAGCTCTGTCTCCTCGGGCGAGCGAGCGCCCCTCCCTAAGCCTCGGTGATTCCATCTCTAAAATGGGAACAACAGCAAATGAGATCATGTCTGGCCCAGCGTAAGCACTCCAAAAAAAGGAGCTGTGGGAGTTCTCAGGACATAATCTGCTTCCTTTTTCAGGGTGGGGGAGTGTGAAAACGCAGGTCTCCAGAGAAATGGAAACGGGTGCTAGAAACCAGCTGTGACGCCGTCTTGGCAAATCACAAGGCCCCTCCGAGACGCCGGTGCAGAGCCTGAGGAAGGACACCCATACCACACGGAAGGATCAGCTGCGCACGACGCACGTCTGTGAGCAATGCCAGCCTGAGCGCGCAGCCGAGCCGGTGACAATAAACGACGCTTCCCAGAGCGATTCGGAAAGGTCAGTGAAAAATGAAATAGAACCTTTGGGAAAGTCCATCTTTCCCGGAAGAAACCACTCCATTTCACACGTCTGGAGTTTGGGAAAACAGGAGGGGGTCTTTGCTCTTCGTGACACCTTCTAAATTCCAGTCGTCTGTGGGCCTCTTTCCCACGTTTGTCATTTTTAGGTATTGTTTACATGGTCACAGACTTCCTAATTCCCCTCAGGTCAATTCGTTGGGTGCCAAGCAGGCGTCTCGAGCTGGACTCTTGCTCGGTCCCCTAAACCTGCTTCTCTCCGAACATTCTGTCAATGCCTGTTGTTCAGGCCACACACCTGGGAGCGTCTTCACCTCTGTCCCCACTCACTCCCGATGACCGTCCGTCATGGTGGCTCTACCTTCAGAAGGGACTCAGGACTGAGTGCTTCCCACGTGTCCCTGTGACTGGCTGGGTCCCGGCCACCACCTTCTCTCACCTGAGCCTTGCTGGAGCCTCCTCCCTGGTCTTCCCCTCCAGCAGCCAGAAGCAATCTACTAAGTCACACATCTGATGAAGCCACAGTTCTGCTCAAAACCCTTCGATGGCTCCACATCACACTCCAGGTAAAATCCAGAGTCCCTGGCATGGCCTGCCCCCTCCCCAACCTCATTTCCCTCACTTTGCCTCGGTCCGTTCTGCTCCAGCTGCAGTAGCCTCTTCCCATCTTCCCAGACCTGAAGCTCATCTCTGCCTCAGGGCCTTTGCTCTTGCTGTTTCCTCTGAAGGACGGTCGTCCTCAGATCCCTGCATGGATCACTTCCTCACCTTTTCCAGGCATTTGCTCAAATACTACCTTACTGGGTCATAGCCCCAACCACCCTGTGAATGATCTCTCCCTACCCTGGTGCTCCCTCTTCGCCTCACTTTGCTTCCCACAGTATTTCTCACCACCTGACTAATTTATTTGTCTTTTGGGTTTTATCACCTGCCTGCCACACGAGAACATCAGCTCCTTGAGGTCAGAGCTTTCTGCATTCCTTAGTCCCGCCCATGGGCCTCTCTTTAGAACAGAGTCTGGGAAGCAGTAAGGCCTCCACAGACATTTGTGGTGTGAACGCGCAAAGGACTGACCCACCGAACACCCAGGTCCTGGGGGCGTGTGGGGATCAGGTCCCACGGGGGGACGAGGACATTCCTGTTCCCATCACACAGGGCACATCACCTTTGAGTGGAGAAGCAGGGAGAACGGCTCTGTTGTTGTCTTTGTGTTTGATTTCATGGCATCTGTTTGGTTGAATCGGGATCTACTTAGCCCACACGGGACAGGCCTTCCCCGCGGGGGGCTCTGCAAAACAGAAGGGCCCAAGGCCGTGTCTGTCAATAGCACTGGTTCTCAAACCTTCTGGTACCAAAGTCCCTCTAGACTCTGAACAATTCTTGGGGACCCCAGATGGATTCGTTTGTGTCGGTTTTATCTAGTCATAAGTACCATGTCAGAAAAGAAAACGGAGAAATTTGAACACATTAATTCATTTAAAAATAGTAACAGTAAACCTACTTGTTAGTGTGTATTTTTAAAAATGCTAAATAGATTTTCCCCAAACAAAATAAAATCAGTGAGAAGAGCTGTACTATTTTCCATGTTTGCCAATCTCTCTAATATCCAGTTGAATAGAAGGCAGCTGAATCATGGCTCTACTCCTGTGTTCAGCCTGGTGAGATATGTTGTTTTGGTTATGTTTCAAGAAAAATCCAGCTTTCCGTAGAGACGCACACAGAGAGGAAAGGAGTATTTTAATGGCCTTTTGAGATAACTGGGGGTTTGTTACGCACCCTCAGAAAACACTATGCCCTTGAAGCAAATAAAGGTGAAGGGCAAATCCTGTCTCAGTATTATCATGAAAAGAGTTCCGGGTCTGGGGCTCCCGGGGCCTGCTTTGAGAACCGCTAGGTTGGAGGGGAATGATGTCCCCCAACAACCCGATAGGCTAGACACGCCTTTTGTACCCATTTAATAGTTGGAGGAACTGAGGCATAGAGAGCTGATGTCCCTTTGTGCCCAGCGTCCCACAGTGGCTGGTGAGTGGCAGAGCTGAGACTTGAACCCAGGGAACCTTCTCCACTTGCTACCCTGCCCCGCCTCCCAGCAGGATGGCACCCCAGCCCCTGCAGATGGGAGCGCCTCCTGTCTGCTGCGGTGGGGAAGGCGGGGATGCTCGTGAGGACGAAAGGAAACAGCAAGTGGGTTGCTCAGCAGCTAAAGGCAGAGGCAAGGACAGATGGACCTCGGGATCCCACGGACCCTGCTCCTCCATAGGCTTCGACTGCCCTCCAGAGCGCTTCCTGCTGGAAGTGCAGGCGGAACAGAGATTCCACACTGAGCTCATTCCCCACGCTCGTCCTCCAAGGTTTATCTGCCTGTGGGCTGCTGACAGAAGGTGATCCCAGAGCCTGAGCCCCTCGCCCTTCTCAGAGAGCCAGTGTGGGAACACAGGCAGGAGCCAGACGTCACCTCGGTCACTCTTTCCAGATGTGCAGGAGGGGGTTTTTATTTTTTGATTTTTTAAAAGATTTTATTTATTTATTTGACAGAGAGAGAGAGATCACAAGTAGGCAGAGCGGCAGGCAGAGAGAGAGAGAGGAGGAAGCAGGCTCCCCACTGAGCAGGGAGCCCAATGGGGGCCTCGACGGCAGAGGCTTTAACCCACTGAGCCACCCAGGCGCCCTGCAGGAGGGGTTTAAGGTGTGTTTTTGTCTTGGGAGGCAGTCAGGTGTGAGGCTGAGCACGGGCTCTGGAGCTGATGGCCCGGGTTTCAATCCAGCTATTCCTACCTACCGGCTCAGTTTTCCCAACTGTAAAATGGGAATAACAGTATGCCTGCTGACAAGGGTGTTGGGGAGAGTTCAATGAGGAAACACAGGGAAAGTGCCCCTCAAATGTTGGTCGCTGTTTGTATTATAACATTTATCAAGATGTTATATATTCATGCATGCATGCATGCTTTCAGTCATTCAATAAACACTTAGAAGACTCCTGCTTATGTGCCAGGCCTGGTTCCAGGTCCTAGGGACATCACCAAACAAAACAGAATAAATGAACCAACAACGAAAACCGCACCCTCGTGGAGTTACGTTCCAGGATTGAGGACAGTCTGAGGCGGGGAAACAGGAGCCCTGGAGGCTGTCACAGTAATTCAGGAGAGAGGCTGGGGTGGGTCCAAGCAGGTGGGGGCAGAGGGCTGGGTTGGTTTCAGGCTATTTTTGGAGTTGGAACCGCCATGGTTTGCGGAGGGATTAGATGCGGTGTGGGAAAGAAGTGAGAGGAGTCAAGGACAATTTCGAGGTTTCTGTCCTGAGAAACAAGGACAGCTGTCCATCACGAGGAAGGGGGCACCGTGGGAGAAGCGGGTTCTGTGGTGGGGTGACAAAGAGCTCGAGGGCATACACATTAACCTTGAGGTTCCCGTTAGCTAGGGAGTCGAGGTGGAGACAGAGTGGGCAGCCTGGAGATAGGTATTCAGGTTCAAGGGCGAGGTCTGGGCTGGGAGGCGAAATGTGGGAGTCGTCAGCATTTCGAGCGCATTTGGATCTGTGGAACTGAATGAGATCACCAAGGCAAGGGCTTCTCAATCTGTGGGTCCTGGACGGGGATGGGAAAACTCTACCTTTATTAATTTTCATGACCCCCCCCCCCAACTAGCACCTCTTTCCATCATGAAAGAAGGCAACACATACCTTTGCTTCTGTCGGCAACGGAAGTCACAGATGTTTTCATGTCACGGCACAGTTAACCAGATACCTCGAGGTACCACCGAAGCCGGCACGACCACAGAATCACACGCGTTATCAGACCCGGTTAGCCCCTAAATAACCACGACGTCGTGTCATCTAACGTGTGACGAAGCACACACAGCACAGTTTATAAAGTACTTTGGTATCACTGGCTTTTTTTGTAATCCTGTGTGTTTCCTTCTTTGCATTTAATTTGAACATACTCTGAAAAGGATCCACACAGATGCCAAGGGGGACACACGGCTCTCAAAGGTGTAAAATCCCCCCAGGGAGGGAATGAGTATTGCTCGAGAAGAGGGCCCTGGGCTCCCGAGGAAGGGGTCGGGATGACGGGACCCGGCCTAGCAGATGGAAAGGAGCTGCAGGTGGGGTAGGAGGAGGACCAAGCAGGAAGCACTTCCAGGAGCTGGTGGGATCAGCTCAGCTCTGGCTGCTGAGGATGATGATGGTGGTTCCTTCTCCAGGATGAGCGAGCAAACTGACCACAGTCCCCGCCAGGCATTACAGCTTCCAAAGTGCAGCTCAGCCTCTGCCCGGCCCCACACTGTGAGCGCTACAGTTGGGAGTGCACTCAGCTCAATCATCTCCCAGTCACTAGTTTATGTAAGACGGGGCACCTTAGGTGTGATCCCATGCCTGCAACCTGTCCTATGCCCTGCAGCACATCAGTTCCCTGTCTTCCTCCGGCCCTGGGAGAGAGCGTACGTAACTTACAGCCAGGCGCACAAACTCAAAGGGGATTCAGGTGCTCCAGGAAATCAATGGAACGGACCGAGGCTAGAGAAGGAGAGGTGTGTGGGGCATGGCGATTCTAGCCATGCCTGGGAAGTCCACAGAATCTGCTGTGTCGCCCCAGCGCCCGTGTGCTGCTGCTCCCCAGAAGCAGAATTACTACTGGGTCCGAGGCTAACAGAATGGAGGTGACCTTCTCAGCCTCCCGCACTGCCAGAAGTGGCCACGACCCACTTTTGGAGGAGATGTGGGTGGACGCGGTGGGAGTTCTGGTAACGCGCCTACAGAAAGTGGGAGTGCCACCCCGTATCTTCGACTTTCCGCTGGCTGGCTGTGCACGTGGCGAGCCATTCTGGACAAGGGCAGTGCCCCAGGATGGTGCGGCAACATCACAGAAGGAGCCTGGGCACCAACACCTGGCGTGCCAGAGCAGCCCTGGGCCGTTAGTGCCCAAACTGTCAACTGAGAGAAAAATAAGCACCTATCGTCTCTAAACCACTGTTCTTTGGGGACAGAAACACCCTTCGCTGTACCTATATTCTAGCAAATACTTGGGGGGAAGGAGCTGTAGACAATACGTGAACGAAAAAGCTGTGTTCTCTAGATGTCCATCAACAGATGAATGGATAAAGAAGATGTGGTATATATATACACAATGGAATACTATGCAGCCATCAAAAGAAACGACATCTTGCCATTTGCAACGACGTGGATAGAACTGGAGGGTATTATGCTGAGCGAAATAAGTCAATCAGAGAAAGACAATTATCATATGATCTCTCTGATATGAGGAACTTGAGGGGCAGGGTGGGGGGTCGTGGGGGGTAGGGAG